>DWJN01001962.1:0-16386 GCA_018248895.1 Carystus phorcus | reverse complement strand
CCTACTGTTAGTTTAACAAATATTATGTTAATGATTTGCATCCTTCCTCCTTCGAATGAGGTAGAGCACAGAATTGTTCCATAGGATTTAAAAGTAAAAATGTCATGATGGCTGTCAAGTACTTAGTTGAATAATTGTCATAAAATTTAATGCCTACATACATTTACTTTTCGTTATCAATTAATATTTTGCAGCGCAGCAACTTTATCTTTCGATCTTTAATTTTCCATTACTTTTGATTTCATTTACCAGAATTGGTTCATTTTGTTATGATGAAGCACCGTACCATAAATATTAGTACAAACTCGGCTCTGATACTCCATTCGATTAATCGGGTGAATCGGCTTAATTCTCATTACGGGAAATGTCCATATTTACCAATTTATTGATACGACTCGGGTAATAACTGAAATGATATCCCCAACGATACATTTTTTCATTTGTTAGCGATAAGGTTTTTCCCTTTAACATTTTAATTATACACATACATAACAATAATAAAAAAACACTGATTAAAAATTCTTAAGTTTGAATCATGTAATGAGGGTGTCATACAATTTTACAACCAAAACATACAATTACAAATACATTGAATTAATATTAGTCTAAAAGATTTCTTCATAGCCCCATCGCGTCGTAAATACTCAAATTATAATTGTTTTTTCTTGTAGTCATTACATAACTTCTTACCGTAAACCTCTGTTAACTGATATTTAAATTTTCTACATATTTCTTACAATAATCTTTACGTATCTTTAGCTACCTTTACAATAGCAAATATAATTGTTAGATATAATTATATATTTCATTACAAATTAAGACTTCAGTGCAAAAAAGCATCAATGTGACTTGGATGCACGTAGTTGAGTCGGAATATGTATTGGTATTCAGTATAAAAGTTATTAGTACCTACATATCATACTGTTAAAATATTTTTTTTGTCAATTCCACCATGAAGACCGACGCAGATAGGCAAGGCGTGTTACATATAAAAGTTTGTTCTGAGTCATAGTCGTTTGATGTCGTGATTAGGTATATCCATGTAAACATTGACTGGAGGAAGCTTGTGTAAGCACCCTTTGAAATAAATTTATAACAAAGGTCTAAAAATATTATAACAACGTAAATTTAACAACGTAAATAAATGGAAATTAACAATACTTTAAGTACACTGAATTACATTTAATATACATAGAACAGATTGTAATAAATAGTTTAAACTTGAACTGCTGAATAACAGTAGCGTTAGAATATTCAAAGTAGGTATAAGAGATGAAAATGTATTCTATTATGACATTCATTCGGTGTTATGACCACTTTTATTGTAATGATTTTTCATTAACTCGCTTGCTTGTTGTTTGGATGGTATTCTGAATTCAATGTAAACGAATGTGTGAATTGCGGTGATAGCATAGTTGATAGAACTCGACTTCTCAGACACAAGGGAGTTAGACAATAATAACGTGTATGGAAAAAATAATATTTCTCTAGTTTTTTATGTGAATTGTCGACAATTAAGCAGCCGAGTCGCGTGTTGGTAAGTGGTCACCGCCTTTCATAGACACCAGTAATATAAAAGGTACCGAATCGTTGTCTTTCAAGAAAATAGAAAAGAAAGAAACATAGAATTGGCTATCGATCTATCTACACCTTTATTGCCTCAAATAAATTATTGTTATATTAAAAATTTATTCCGTTGCTGTAGGAAAACGTCACAAGGTAACGCGGAACTTAAAGTTCTCTACAAAGTTAGTTCTTCAGTTGTGTTTGAAGTCTACCAATTCTAACTTGTCCTTTGTGGTGGACTACGGACCGTATCCCATACAATATGAGACGAGCCCGAACGCAGCGTGGGTCAGTGTTGAGTTGCGATCGTGATGGTGAATTTTCCGATTATGTATATTAAATTACTTTAATTAAATAATGTTCATAATTATTTATAATTCAGTATCAGGCTAAATATTTTGATTGCACTAAGATTCTTGATGTCGGTAAGTAGTATGGAGTATGGACAAACACGATACATGTCAAATATGTACCTTCGATCCGAGATCGATTTAACTGTCACACAAATATCTGCCCGACCGGGATTGGAAACCGGGAGCTTTTGTGTGAATGCCAGTGTTACTCACTAGCGAAATATATACACAATTATACATTGTCTTCAACCCATTAATAGCTAACTACAAGGCACGGGTCGCCTCATTACTGAAAAGGCTTAGAAGGTACTCCGGGACGCTGCTCTAGTACGAATCAGTAGCCAGCACATGTATCCCAAATTTTTATGTATCATGAAAGCTTCCGATATACTATCTACGATATAAATCGGGACTAACCGCTCAACGTGCCCTCTGAAGTACGGAAACGTTAAAGAAATTTTCGCTACTAGCGGTCAACCTGGTACCGACTGCGCCCGCCGTTGCTAACGCGAGCCACCGGGCTATGAGCGCTTCAATAGTTATACATTACATATTATTTTTCCTGTACAAAATTTGTTTCGTAAGTATTTTGATATCGTCAATGTTTAATACGCTTCGGTTGATTAATTTCTGTCCTATAAGAATATGGACTGAAATTGACATGATATTTGATAATTATATTATTGCTGTATATAGTAAGGTGCCTATTTTTTTATACTGCTTTATAATAATATGATATTATCTTTGTCCATTCATACTATGTTTTGATAGGTCTTGTTACATTTTCCATGTAATTGTTTTCTAAAAACACATTAATGTAATTTCGTTCAATTATTATTTTGTATTATGACGATATAAGATTACCACGTTAGTGGTTCGTAATACTTTTTTATACCTTCACTGTACCATTTTGGGGATAAGCTAAAAAAACCTTTTAGATATTTTTTCTCACATTTTGATGGGACCGGGTAAAATTTACGTCTAATCATGGCATGTATATTGGGAACTTTAACTGTTCTCATTATTGAGATAAGTATAAAATATTTCCTGAAGAAATTGTTATGTAATGATATGTAGTATGAAGCCTCCAAATTATAGCACTATAAGGGAGGTGAAGGAAAATTTAATAACGTTTAGGAATTTGGGTTTTCTCACGATGTTCGCTATTATAGACAGGTGGATTGCTTTCATGTTAAACTTTTCCGCATTCATACACCTGCACTAAGATTCCCTATGTCTCGAGTGACATAGACAGAACAATTTTCTGCAAATGTGAATTTCCAACCATGAAACTTCTACTTTCATAATCTTATATGTTTTATAAATATTTTATAAAGCGTTTGTTTATAATTGACAGAGCGAACAAAGGCTGTAAAAAGAGCGGGTGCACACTGTTTTTGTTTACCAACCCGTATGCCGCTCGCCGCAAACGTCCTCCATACCCATAATGTTTGTTTAAGTTTATAATTAGCACTAAATTTTAATTAATTAATTTCATGAATTTCGCTCTTTATTCATGAGCTCTTTTGTAATTTTAAATCTAACATTCCCGCTAATCTTAGTGTACAATAGGATAATGAAATCATTTGCTTCGACCATTTTATTCGTATTGTAATACTTTTTGGTAGCCAGATTATTTGTATAAAAATAAGATTATTTTAAGTAGTCGTACAATTTTTGTTATTAAATAAGTCGTTTTGTATTTGTGTACTTATTTGTTTCATGATTAAATTTATGCAAAAATTGACTGAGGACAGGTCTACTTACTACTTAGTGTTTACTTTTGTAGGAACTACGATGACTACACATATGTACATACCTTAATTACTTACTACAAGGTAGAAATTAGCATCAAAGCAAAAATGATGAGAAGTATTTTTCCTAAAACTTATTTAGCTAAGTATTTTATTTACTAAAT
This sequence comes from Carystus phorcus, assembly GCA_018248895.1. Classification (NCBI taxonomy): domain Eukaryota; kingdom Metazoa; phylum Arthropoda; class Insecta; order Lepidoptera; family Hesperiidae; genus Carystus; species Carystus phorcus. The sequence goes on along the minus strand of DWJN01001962.1, from coordinate 12,549 downwards.
TTTTATACATGCATTATCGCTAGACCCATTTTTAATCGATTAAAAAAAGGAGATTCACAATTTGACTGTATTTTTTTTTATATATGCACATAACTTTTTAATGGGTGTACCGATTTGGATGATTTATAGTCGAGCGACATCTATTGAATAGTTTTTGAATTATCCCTAATAAAACGCATTTACTTGATACTTGACTTCAGCATCGGGAAATTTAATTCAACTTATTTATTTGAAGTCGCTTTTTCTTTAGTTCTTTGACTACGCGATTATAACCTGAAATAACACCCATAGTGCATATGTTCAATAAATCAAAACCTACAAAGCACAAAGTTTTATGAAATCAATACAGTCTTGAAATCTTTCACTTGTAGCTTGTAAAACAAATATTTGGACATTAAAAAGGGGATCAATGGACTTTGACAGTACATTACAGACATTAAGAGTCCTCGAATGAACAGCAGTGGAAAAGGTAGTATTTTGTGTGGGTAAATTAAATGGACACATTACAATTCGTATAGTACGCAGTGCCCCGGGCGAGATCGGGTACAAAGGGGTCGAGGCGGGTTCTATTACTGAAAAGGGGGTGATCAAAGCCAAACGATACGTTCCCATATATTGTAGTCCTTTTTCTATTTCTGTTTGTACAGGTGTTTTTTGAGTTCCCATTCCGAGAGCAATGTAAAGTTATTACTGCGCTATTGTCGTCCCTTGTTCCATTCGATATGAAAATGGTTTTAAAAATCATGAAAATGTACGGCTCCGTTTGTTGTATTGTTCAGTTTTTAAAGGCATTGTTTGTTCGCCATATCCACGTTCGTTCAATAATCTGATATCGCGAAATTCAGCGCATTTTTGCTTTATTACGTAGTTACGGTCCAAAAGCAAAACCGTATTCTGAAACTTTCAACAAATTGGTTCTGATTGTAATATAGGTATGTATAACTGTCAAGAATTCTTTGCATTTTTTATTATTCCATTCCAATTAAAGTTTTTATATCGGCAGAATTCGTCAATCGTGTGTATTACTATGAATATCTATATAGGAGGGTGCGTTTTTAAGTTCGCGGAATGAGGGACGACGAGGGAAAATAAAATGTCAAAATTATTTTTCTTTTCCTATATATCCTCCTGCAAGACGAATACATTTTTCAGATCTTTCTATTAACTTATTTAAACCATTATATAAATGTCTGAAGATATGATACCAGTAATAGTACCCATTTATGACGTAAGCGCTCTAAGCCCGGCGGCTCGCTTCGATCCTACACCATCATAAGGTAAGCAACTGTGGGCGCAGTTGATAAAGCCGTCGCCACGTCATGTCGGAGGCCTTCAGGTAGCTTAAAGACATCCGGCACTTGGGTTAACCACTAACCTCTCCACCAATCCGCACTGGAGCAGCGTGGTGGAGTATGCTCTAGACCATCTCAGTTACGAGGAGACCCGTACTTAGTAGGGGCATTAATGGGTTTAAGGCAAAAACATAAGGCATCCTGTCGCTTTATCCAAATTGACTTAATGTTAAACTGAATAAATAACATGTTATAAAGTTACGAAACAATACGTATTCGTAATTTAAATCGTGGTAACGAGTTATATAATATACGAACTACGGTCAGTAAAGAGGGATAATGTTGAGAGTATGAGTTGGATCCTCACGTAATTGTAATATGGAATTCTTTTGTACTGCACTTAAAGAAAATTGAATAACTTTGTAATAACTTTAATCTTATTTTTCTTTGTTCGTTTATTTAATATCGTAAGTAAGACCCTTTGTGAACATGATATGTTATTTAAAGCAATAGTAGGAATTTTACTGTGTAGTAAATGTGAAGGTGTATTTCGGTTGTATAGTAAGAATGTAATTGTAATGGATCATGGTCACTATTAATTCCTCTCGTCTATTTTTCTTTTTACCCTTGTTCTATTGTATGTTTATATATAAGACATGTTCTTAGAGTCTAAGATGATAATAAAAGCAGATCTGATTAAACCTTTAAGAGCAGTCCCACAATATATTAAAATAATGATTTTTGCTCTTTGAAACTGCATGTTGAAAGAGAATAAATAGGGAGTGAGTTTTACACGACGCTGACAGAACCTGCTGTGCGGCGTTCCTATTTCGGTTTTAATTTGATTTAACCTAACCCAACTTGTTCCTTCAACCTCATTTATTATATTACATATGGCGACGTCGCACTAGACGTCACATAATGATGTCACGCCAGACCTGAATCACACTTTCGAAGATTTTTACAACGGTTACAAGTATAGGTTTATCTTTAATACTATACTTTAGGCCAAGGTTTATTTTAGTTGGTCCAATAGAAGTTTAAACCGGTACTGTAGTTAGTCCACGTTTTGTAATAAGGCCGTATTAGTTTAAACTAAACATAAATTGTAGTTTAGATACATTTTTATACACATCCACATACATACCATTTTACAGCACAAATTGCTACTCAGCAATTCCAGTATTCACAGTACAATTCGAACATTAAGTTTATTACCTTGCTTCAGACTGCTGTTGACTCATCGACGAGGCACGGAAAGCATCAGCAGATTAATATCGAAATAAACTCATACACCAACAAGTTCCCACTCAATAATGTTAAAAATGAGCTCTCAAATAGCAAGAAAATTGTTTTTCCGCCCAACAACATCAGCCCGATACATTGGCAAAATGAAAAGGTTCCCCATCAGCCACTGACACATCGATTGGCGTTTACATCTTTGTAAAAGAAATTGTTAGACATCATACAATGTAACTTAGACCTTAAGTCGATAGCCGGACGTCTTAAAAGTCGCTTATCTAAGCCTTTGATGGAGTGGATGTTTTCGAACTGCCATCCTGCTATTGGTAAGCAATCCATCATTTATGGAAGTGTGAAAGTAACAAAGACGTAGTATCAGAATACCGAGACTAGACTGCGATATCATGACAAGTAAATATACTAAATAGATTGTCATCATAAATTGCGTAAGTAAAGAGTTTTGAAATAATAATTTAGTTGTATATACTTAAGTTATATATTTATATTTAAAACAGAATACGTTATAGAATATTTTTCTTTTGTCCTATATCAACATACCTACAAAGAAAGATAACAAACTCGGGAACTTATTTTGAAGTTTCGTTTACGAGGATTTAACTACTATATTCTAAATAAAAAGTATTGTTTTTATCCTATATTTCCTTGTCACACTCTATATACATACATATGAGTAAAAAAACTAAGGTATTATAGAGCTTAAATCATAGAATTTATTTGTTCAGTCAATTTCTTATAACAAGCCACATATGTACATATATGTAATTTATATATTAACATATAACTTTACCGAACTATCAGAGCAAACAGTAAACAATTTTTCCTTGTATTTCAATGTGCAGTTTTCACAGCTATTAGTAACACGGTATCTTTAGGGACCATATAGTCCTAAGTCTAAAAGGTCATAAAGTCACTTCGGTGTAAAGCCATATGTTTCCGTCATTAATCTATGATTATGGCTTTACGTATAAACCTTTTTAAACGCTTGCATGTCAATAGATACGGTTATTATATCTGGGCTTAAGAGGAGTGATGGGCGATTTGAGCAGGCGTACCACACATGTATAGAACGTGTAATTGCTTTCATTGACATGCCGGACCCTCCGAGCTGCGCGGAGAATGCTCCAATAATTAATCGAACATAAACCTTGATGGAAATCAATTTATGGTTCATGCGATACAGGTATTAAGTCATTATATTACTTCATTATAATATAGGTAAACGCGAACATGGAAAGTTTGTGAACTTTTAATGACGGATAAGTTCATAATAAACCATTAAAAGTTTAATTTACACGCAAGCTTATCTAAGGTTACTGTTACCTTTGCATAACATTCAACGACACGACTTTCTCGTGATATTGGAAAACATAACACAGTGAAAAACACTCTGGTTCAAAACAACGTATTTTACGTACCTATATATTACAAAAACTATACAAATACATATGAACTACATGTGAACATTTAAACAGCATTATACCATTACTGTACAATATATTTATTGTCTTTTGCCACCAATTTATTTGGATTTGTTTTTCATCTATATAGCATAGAAACAAATTAATAGAACTGTTAAAAAATCTTAACTTATCGGTAAGGAAACCCAAGCATATTAAATTAGTGTTTGAAAGTTGCTATTCTTTAAATTACATAAACTTTATTAAATCTGGTGTGAATACGAACGGATTTGAATGGTTTATTTTCATCCAAATGAAAAACAGTTTAATTTCACAAATGTATTTGCAATAATTCAAACTTTATTCACATTTATAACACCTATAAACCTAAAAACAATACTTATAATTTATTTTCAGTGAATTGCTTTTTTGGTGCATATAAAATTTATGTCCAATCGTCCCAAATTAACGTAGTCTGTTATAAATCGAGCAGGATTTAAACAAGGCCTTAATTGGTAAAACCGTGTTATGCCAATTAAAAAAGTAATTATAAAAGCACCTTAACGTTTAGGTGGCGTAAAGTTTATAGCAAAGTACAAAGTAAAGCCGCGAGATAACGGCTGACTAATTTATGTTCAATTAGAATTTCGCAGTCTACGAATAGTAAAACTTAAATATGACTGCTAAAGTTAAAGTTTGGACAGTATTTGAGCAATGAATTTTTCGTCTAATTAGTACGAAGTTCGCGGAACTTGCCCATACAGTTTACGTAAGACTTACCGAGCGATGGTCTTATTGGCTAATTAATAGAAACTTTTAATTTACTTGGTGCTTTCAGTGTTGTTTTAATGGTTGTAGTTCTGATGTACTACTGAAAAGGTTTAATTATTTAGCATTAAAAAATTCCAAGTTGTCTTCAGGTAAACAATAATTTTACAGAAAATGTGATGTGTTATGTATTTTTCTTACTTTTTTACTTACAAACACTGTTTCATTGTCTAGCCGTGTATGTATGTATGGTAAATAGTAATTCCGCTATCAGTTGCAGTATCTTAGTCTGTAATCCTTGTCTTTTAATAGATATTAGTATAGTACGAGTATAATATGTATTAGTATAGTAGTACTCCGGAGCAACTACCTACTATTTGCCGACCTTTCATACTAATATTAGAAACCAGAATGTAACGCTATTTGTATGATTGTCTGCTACGCTTGAATCACTAAGCTTAGAAAACATAAGCAAATTTAAAAAAAACTTTGTCAACTAATTTTTAATTTCATTATATTTTACAGGCTGATATTGATAAAACTTAAGAGATACTTCAAATCAATGTATTAAGAATTGCAGTTCTTGAGAAGGAAATACTGACGAATTGAGAAGGAGTTTTTTGAAATCGGTTCAAAGTCTAGATAATGATTTTATCTCCTAAGGGATGAATCGACATTGAAATGTTTTCGTACGTGGTTCAAACGCAGTGACTGAAACTGGAAAAATGCGGGTACCCGCTTGTTTATTGGCCTGTTAAAATAGTCGTTAAAATAGCAATACTTCATGCCTCTACTCTCTCAAGTTATAATGAAAAGTCAGAATCCAACTTCAGAAATGACTTATATATTTCTCGGATAGCTTCCTTGAAACTTGTTACTAAAGCATGCTTGCAGGATTAAGCTACGTGTCACCGAATAGCTTCTAGTTTGTGTAGATTATAACTCGCTCTTGTTTGTATGAGCTTACTAACATCTTGATGTTGTAACGGTAAAGTGAAATATTTAACTTCCTTGTATTTTACTGGTTCAAAGTTTCAAACATATGTTGTACCAGGTTAGTTTATTAGAGAAATTTTAATAATATTTTGGAATAATTTAATGTCTAGATTATTCTGTATAAATGTCTCATAGTCTGCTTCGGCCGAGAATCGAACCCGGTGTCACGGATGGTACTTAGAAGTGGCTGATGTTCCTTAGCGAAGAAATTAAAAATATCACACAAATCAACCGATCCCATACAAACATGTATGAAATAATATTGAAATATTTTAAGTTGATCTTTAGGTATACAAATTAAAATACTTATCAAAACGAAGCGAGGACGGAAGCTAGTAAATACTCTGATTTCTTTTCAATTATAGTGCGGTTGAAACCGCCGTGAGCTATAAGTATCCAAATATAATTATTGAAAACGGAATATTCAGGCAAACCTGCGTCGAGTCCTTACTAACAGCGTATCTACTAGTTGGCTTATAAATTGTGGTGCGAAATAGCTTTTGGCTTTGATTTCTGTGACGCATCTTACTTTAGTGTACGCATGCCTAGGAACCTCTGAGACACGCCATAATCTTAACGATGTATTTTAATTAGTGTTGTTCTTGTGTAGAATTACTTAGATTTTCCTGCAGAATGCCTTAGTATAACTTTTAGTTTTCTCCTATAAACATTGTGTTAAGCAAGTTTCCAAGTACCACTTCAAAGCTCAGCCTGGATATTATAAATTGCGAAACTTGTACCTTATTATTATATTATTCAGTTGTATCTTATTTGAAACTAGGAACTCTTTAACGATTTTCTATTATGTTGTCTAAATTGATATATCATCGCAATCAAAATGTTAAGAACGTCTAAAGCCAATCGTTGCTACTGGGCGGGTGTTCATTTGTTTGTGGCCTTAAAAGAAATAAAAAAGTTTGTCGTTCTTATTGCTTTGTTAACTACCTTATACTTAGTCGGCGACGTGTGAGTGGGGCCCCTGTCTGCCGATAGTTTAAGTAAAAAGTAAACAATGGCTTGTTAAAATATATGTGAAATTAAATTAAATTCTTATAGATGTTGATTATTTGTTTATTAAAACTAGTAACCAGGCTCTTAATTTTATAACAATCGGTAATTTCACGTTTAAAATAGATCGTTTGATTTCTGGCACTACGAACATAACGTTGATTTATAATTAGATCTGTCAGTGCCGTATTGCCAGGTAGGTTACTGACATGCTGACAGCAGACTCGCAAGGGGTGAAATTTTGGATAACAGTTGTTAATTATTGCTCATAGCCATTGAATAATCGAAGTATTTCGGATGTTACGGATTATCCACTAAAGCTGGAGAAACGTGGTCGATTATGGCACATGGCTTCTCAGTTTAAACTGATGATGATCTCCTTAAGGAAAAACACCCAAACCCATCCCAAACACGATATTGTGTACTAACGATACATAGTAATATCCATGTTAAAAACAAAAGTAATGTACATTACTGCAATTCGTTTGTTTCCACGTCTAATTCGAGTTCAGAACTTAATCTGTGCATTGTACTTGAACTCTTTAGTTTACAAAGTAATATTTCAATCATAACCGGGAGACAAGGCAGTTCTAATTAAATTTTCTGTGTTGTGACAACAAAAAGAATTTCTCTAATACAATATTTTGTATTGTCGCGCTACCCGCCTAGAGGAAGCCGAGCCGATAAACTTTTAATGCGTTTTTCACTTCGTTATGAAATATTTCAATTTACTTAATTAGGTGAAGAGGCGAAAGTATTTCAATATAAAGCAGCTTACGGTTTAGAATGTGCTCAAATTATTTATACGTTTAAGTTGAAATAATTACTTCGATAATCTATTGAGTTTTTATAATTAATATATAGGCACGTTAGAAGTTAAAAATTATTCTAGAAAAGTTCAAATTAATGAGAATGTGAAGTCTAGAACAGAGATCAATTTGATAACACCTAAGTTCGACTTATTACTAACTACACTGTAAAAAAATACAAATATACGCTTATATATAAGTTATAATTAAGTATATGAAAATTATATTCTTCTGTGCTTTGATTGATTAGATTATTAATCGCAATCGATTGATGGACCAAACCAACTTTAAAATATTCTCCATCACTCTTTCAAAGTTTATAGAATTAGATGTACTAGCCAACGGTCATTTTAAGTTTCGATAACTCTTGCCAACCGAAAATGAACTGAACAGCTGATTTCTGACTATAAGAACTATGACCAACGTCGAGCCGATGAACCATGAAAATTCCCAGAAATCGAAGCAATATTGTTAAATATTCTCCAAATTTCTTAGACCAGTAAGAGTTATTGAAAGTTATTAAGACAACAACATTACCTCGCAGCTTGCTCCCGTTACGCTGCAAGTTTATTGAGAACTTAGAACTACTTTCTAGAACTAACCTGTAAAGTAAGTAGCTTCAACCTCCCTTCGCGTCATATCTTGTTTTATTGCTATTTATATTAAACTAGTAGTCTCATAATTAAACTGTAGTTAACATTAAACGCTGTTGCGCTAAAGCTCGGCAGCGTTTGTTAGTTATTAGATTGAACAACTTAGGGCCTGGTCGGGAATTGGATGCTTTTGTGCTTCAGAGGGCACGTTCAGGCATTGGCTCCTGATTGTTAAAGCTGTAGTTGATATGCTATAAATTACAAAGATATATCAATGTCCTACGGAAGGGCGATATTGTATATTAAAGGAAGTTCAAGAATATGTTTTTTGAATAATTTGAAGTGAAGTAACTTCGATAGACTTATTGAAAAAGTTTTTACTCTCCCAATTTTAATAATTTAATTTCAGAAAACGTGTCTAACATTACTAGTAAAAGTAAACTTAGTTAATTAGTTAGAAAGAACAACGTTTTGGGAGTAACTTCTGTTACAAAAACTCTGTTTAAATGTTGCCAGCGAGAAATTATTTAATGAAATCGATATATAATTAATTAATTATAGAACGGGCGGTAAGTTCGTAGAATGTTACAAATAGAATATTAGGTTATATAGTGCTTGTCTTAGAAATGCCACATACTAAAATTAAATCTTAGAAGCTAGTCTAGTAGGTATCATCGTACTTAAACTTAGTGGTGCAGAGCCCAACATACTCTAATAAGAAGGTAATCAAATCCTTTAAGGCCGGCAAATGACATGCCTCCTCGAGTGTTGCACGTGTTCATAGGCGACGTTGACCATTTATCATCAGGTGGCCCGTATGCCTGTTTGCCTGTCAGTGACATAAAAAAATCAAAAGTTTCTATTTGAAGTTGGATTTTACACTTTTGGAAAATCGAATTACACTATCACTTCAACAAGCTCTACGATTACTGATCTGGGAGGAAGAAGCGGTCAGTAACTCTTTTTGGCGTCAGAACTCATTTGACATAAGATTTAAATTGACAGTACAGTATTTGGACGGTATCAGGACTAGATTTTGTATAATCTTGACAGGTTGATACTACGCGGTAATTAGGTTAGTTTGGACTCGAGATGAATGAAGTATTGTTTTTAAATTATTATAAAATCAAGAGACTAAAAACATAATAATGTTTTGCATTTAGATAATTTGTGTTATTCGACGTCACTTTCCCTTTATAATTATTCCGTGATCATAAACTTAAATAAGTAAAATATCATTCGTCAGAATATCTAAAAAGTTAATCCTATAAAATAAATTGCCATTTCGATATTTTATTGGTCTGTGGATAATTGGATCCGTCAAAATTATGAAAAGCCAATCGTTCTTCGGTTTATTAATTATGTTTAAGAAGGGGCGTTAATAAAAAGGCATTTATTTCATTTATCGTTGTCCAGAGCCTTTCACTGCGAATCTTGGATTAATAGCGGGGTTGAACATTTCAAATAATAAATGAATGAATGAAAGGAAAATTCACCCGCAGCCCAATTCGTTTTGTAACTTCTACTGAAAATGTACCTGTTCCTAACGTTATCTACATTGGCGTTTTAAATTATTCATCTGGTAGATAGTATTTCGAAAATTAGTCAGTTAAAAAATATATATATTTATAGCTTGACAACCATTCTACGAGTTAAAATAAAATAATTATCTTCACTCTAAGAAAACTTCCTATCCTTTGAATAGTGACAATCATCTTCAGAATGCCGTTGTTGCTATCGAGTAACCATTGTACCAAGTAGACCTCTTAAACGTGACGAAATAAAACCCGTAGTTCAAAATAGAAATCTGTATTAAAATCAATCACTTTTAGACCGCTAAGCTTTACGTGCCGTTTGGGCTTTCATTACTGTCCGCCAGTTTCTGAAAGGCTTGTCAAAATTTCGTTCGTATACACGCATACTAACGTGAAAGTTCTATGAAGTCAATTCGAATTTCTGAAAGTTGATTAGCGAATAATTTCTGAATAATCATGCTTTCTGCAACCCAATTGACGTTTGACAATAGATTTGACAGTGAATTTATTAATTTTTTCGTTGATCAGCCTTTCAGAAACCGGCCGTATGTGTGTAAAACTCCGTTACTGTATTACAGTGGCAGATTTTTTGTAGATTTCACACACCTTTAATCTAACTCTACTTTTGGATATGCAGGTCCCGTCACGAAAATTTTAATCACTGAAGCAAGTAATAATTTAATTTCGTACGTAAATAATTTAAGTGAAAGTAATTTACTTTAATTTATTAACGACTTGATATGTTTCGAGTTTTAGATTAAGACCAATCCGCCACGCTGGTCTACCGTGAGTTTGTACATTACCTAGATATTTCTTATATTTTAAAAGGTAAAAATATTCACATATTAACCTGACCGATTAAACGTTAACTATAATTACGAGCATGATCATCGTCTCACGATGAAACCGCGCTACCCTCAACTATGCGTGAACCGGCAAAGTTTTGATATTACGCCTGTTACCTAACTCCATTAATTACATTAATGTGCACTATTAATATTATTCATGATGTTACTGAAGTATCTAGCCGCTAAACAACTATTTGAAACAAACTTTTTTAGGGTTCTGTGTTGCGTCCGTTACTCTAGAAAATTGATAGATGCCTTGCAGTATCCATCCATGCGTAATAACGTGTCGAATTTGAAGAATATCCAAACAAGTGCGAATAAAAAAAAACAAAAAAAAATATTTTAAAACCCATAGTTGTATTTAAGTTTTTTAGAACACAGCGTCAGGAAAATTGCAAAGATAAGAAGTTATAAAATACAACAGTGTAAGTCCAAATTGATATATATTTATCAGAAGCGAATTAATATATAAAATTTTATATACGTGTAGAATACGCTAATGATTGTCGTGTATTTTATTGTTTAAAAATAAGATTATTATTATTATGTCATTGCGGCGAGACTACGATTTAGACAATTACACTTGACATACCCTATTGACAGATTAACCTGGCAACCTTCTGTTTTAAACAGTCCTTTAACAAGTGTGATATTCTAATCGTTAATATATGTGTTGTGATAAGATACTTGTAAAAGGAAAAAGACGAAAAACAGGTTGACAAATAAAATACAAATATATATTTTTGATTCAACGTTAAATTAAAAAAATCGTTTGCATTTACAACGTTTACTGTAATATCTGGATGATTATTTATTATATTGTATGGAACAGTCGATGCGCGAAGCTTACTCGCACTAGACTAATAACATGTTACAACATGTTATTACACTTCTTAATCCTTTGATCGTGGAAAAAACAAGTTTTTGGGTTCATTTCTTCTTCGCTAAGGTATCGTGCTAATCTTGAGCATCAAGTAATTATTCATATTGTTAGTACATAATAAAGGAGCACTTTGGTAGTAACAAGTATAATGGAACATGAGTAGTGAAATTCCAAAGCCTAATTCACCGTTGAAAGATCTATTGTATCGCATATAGGTAATTCAAATGGATCATGAAAATTTATGAAAATCTTCTAAAACAAAAGGCACTTAATATTGCAAATTTCAAATGCATTAAAGCGAATAAAGGTTAGAATAGAAAGATTTATGATAATGGAACGTGTGTTAATGCTCCGGAATATAAACCGTTTTAATAGTGGACTAGTTATCAAACATTTTCTTCGTGTTAGACGACTGTTTGGAAAATTGCTATGATTTTTTTGTCGGTTTTGTAATAATTAGATCGACAGTCTTTGTTTTTTGGTTATTGATGTTATTTATTTGTTTATATAACCTATTATTATATATTAGAGGCGAATATGTATGTATAAATCTCGCGAAGTATTTACAATTGATTTGTATTTCACAATTGAATATTATTATAAATTATATTGGTCCGACTGTCCATTTACATTTTAATTATATATTTTTAATAAATTTAGTATTGAACGCCTACACAGGCAGGACATAGCGATAATTATAATCTTATGTTAAACATCTATTTCTCAACCTAAATCGCCACAATAAATGATCTGATTTGACAGATCTATTGCAATATTTGAAATTAAGCCAATAGTTTTATGAAATTTGATGTTAGAACGAATACTAACCTACGAAATACCTGCCAAATGCCGAAGTATTTGGTTTTATATTTCATTCTTACATATTAATGTAACCTGCAAGACCTGGAAACTTTTAATCATGAATCATAGTGCGTCGGTATTAGCGTAAGAGCGTTTATTTATTCACCTGACAAATAGAGCTACGGTAATTTGATTTGTCTTCTAATATTCATATAATTTAACAAGTTGACCCAGCCGACGTTGTTCTGCAACAATATAACATAACAGAACCGGCCCTAAGTTGCTGTGACTAAGGTTTACATACTCAATTTAGCAGACTTACTCCGCCATCTGTTAAAACCTTATGGAACTAAAAT
>DWJN01001961.1:0-16390 GCA_018248895.1 Carystus phorcus | reverse complement strand
GGGTGAAGAACATACTCCATGTTCTACGCCTCTTAATGATCAGATCGTGAGAATTATTTTTTATTTGTTTACAACTACTTTAGGTTGGGAAACATTATCTAAACTAATTTTTATACATTATTCAATGTTTTTATTATATGGACTAATAATAAGTTTATTATAATGGCATTAAAGGTTTTTTGTTGTTAAAGCTTGGTTAAATGTAGTATAGGTGTAAGTAAACCAAAGTGATAAATTATTAAAACAACCTAATTTTTGAAAGAGAATTCATTTCTTTTTTTATTTAAAAATCTAAATATGACGAAATATAAAAGAAAGTCAAAATATAATTAGTTGCTTAAAACTATAATGTAGGTAGTAAATTAGGGGCTCACAAGGTTTCTTTTGGTTGATTTAGTTTAATACTCAATGGCTTACCTTAGCATGGTTGCTAAGCTATTCAAAGACCTGGTGTCTTAATAACCAGCATCAATAGATAAAGGAGGTTCCCAATGTAACTGTTCTTATACATGCGAGTTCCTAAAATTTTACTGGGTCTACGAAATTAAATGAAACTTTTTATATTTCTAAACCCACCATATTAGAAGCTTTAAGATAGCGTTCTGGTGTACAACGAATGCATAACCATTAAAAAATATTTTTGCTTCGAAGTCCACAAACGTCATTTATATTTTAAATAAATAATTTACTTACTTGTTTAAAACTTTTAAGAAAGTCCCGAATCCACGGCAAGTTGCTACCTCACCAGTGTAAGACACAGTCATTTTTAGGAATAATTAAATATTCCAGTATATACCAGAAAACGTAGAACAAGTACACCATAAAAAAACATCAAAAATGCAGTCGACAATTACTAAGAAATGGTTACTAAATACTACAGCAGAAAGCAGGTCCTGTTTATAACGGTTACACTCGCTAATTCTCACATTATTTACTAGTTTAATCAAATTTAAGTAGAAATTTGATAAAGGTAAATCCGTTTATAACTTATTACAAAGTTATTCATTTTAAGTTATCGTAAAACTATACTTTCGAATACACAAAACGTATAAACAAAACATACGATGAATTATGCACGAAGACTGAATTGAAACTAATTTCATTTCAGTCGGTCAGTAACTGACTATACTCGGTTTGTCAACAATGTCAAAGGTAACAGACATATGACAGTGGACAGATAAGGTAAAGCCCCAGAGTAATTACAAAAGTGTATAGATACATTATTCCTCAGAATGCTTGTTGAAAACTATGTACAATATAGGTTAAACATTACTAATCTAAATACCAGGCCAGAGAGCAGTGTACGAGCAGAGTACGACAAGTGAGTACTCTGTATATTAATCACATATACATTTACATAAAATGGTACCTATGATTATATTTTATTGTTCATTGAATGTAAACCAATATTAATCTATGTATGTAGATTACTCTGTGGTAAAAACTAAAATGGCTGAGACAAGGCTTTTAGTATTGTAGAAAATTATGGACGCAATATTGTGAATACTACATGTCTGAAACGGTGTTTAGTGTTAATTCAGTACAATTTTTATGGCAACGTAATACTAGAATTAAGTTATATAAATAATTTCATTGTAAGGTACTAAGATGAATGAAAGCATTAAAACTGAAAATAACTCTGTCGAGTCTGAGAAGCCGGTCGAACTACCATTGGAAGACAGCATAAAATTCCCGCCTTTCCCAGGTTTGTTGTTCAATTATTTATAATGCTAATATAATAGTACCGTGTAAATAAATTAATAGCATCTTGTTGATGATTGTTATACTGGTTGTACTGAAAAGTTGTCAAGTAACTTACATTTAGATTTTTTGACATTAGCACTTTAGTTCAGACATCCTGCATTTCATAATAATGCAATAATTGCAAAATAATAATAACTAGAAGAACACTTGTTACAATTTAATTTTTAAATTTATTTATTGTAGGTTATATGCTTTATTGACAGTTTAATTTTACAACTAATTGCAAGTTGATACATATTTTATGTTAAATCATTTTGTTGTTCTCATTTTTGTTGTTACCTTTACTATCAACAAACTGGATCTATTTATTAACATAAAAGTTTCCTTGTCTGAAAAAATTTACCATAATTATGATAACACAAGACCAGCAATTTGAAAATATGTTTGTTAGAATAACTTTTCTATTTGTATTAAATTAAAAAAATATCCTTTTTCAAATCTATATGTATTCTGCCTTGCTTGTAATTTGGCCTGGACACATAAAATGTAAGAGCAATTCAACATCCTGAAGGTTACTTTGCTTGAAACTAGGATCACCTAGTTAAAAAAGCTGCTTGAAATGTTGATAAATGTATCAACATTTAAAACAACAATTTAGAATGTATATGTATTAATTTTAATTGTATTGGTATGTTTAGTCTTATTATTCAGTGATTAATGACAAATTTCTTAATAAATGTTTTTAATATTTTGAAATAAATACATGTGACATTTGAATGGCTAAATTGTGTTGATAAACTATGATAAATAATATGCACTATAACACATTTCACAATTATACATTGTTTATACAAATAGTATATAAAACAAAGTCAGGTTTTCTAAACATAATTATTACAAAAACTACTATAAAAATATATATTCATGCACTTGTTTCAATTAATGTCATAGGAATAAAAATAATAATAATACACCTACAGAGTAAAAATTCTTACATTCATACATTGGTCTACTTACTCTACTTCTTTTGTTATGTAAATACTTTCAAAATATTGTTCAGTTGTATAATTGTGCCTGTTAATAAATAATATATAGTGAAAGGAACTTTGTTGAAACTGGCTGCCCTGTTATATCCTTTTTTACATTTATATTATGGTTGCCTACTTAGTTCTAGTCCCTGTTTTGGCCCAAAACTGTAGTAGTAAAATAAATGTAAACCTCACTTATGATCTCTCTTTTTCTACATATTGGTAAAAGATATTATAGACAATGTTCCTTTAGTGCAAGTCTTAAAATGTTTCCAATAAACTGCACAAAAATTAAATAATCATTCTATAATGAAGGTTACTTTATCTGTTACAATAACATTAAATTAAATAAATTTTGAAGTGGTACATGTAAATAATTTATGAAATTTTTTTTTTAGTAGATATTTCTTATGTTTATTTTATGCCTTACTCAATATTTCCAACAACTTAACTAGTAATATTTCATTTTGTTTTACAGAACCCAGAGACACAGACTTTGAAGATGACATAACTGAAGAAGAAAGGAATCATTACAAAATTAAATTCCAAGGTAACTTTGATATATTTCATCATGACTTTAAAACATGTAACTAACATACTTTGTATTTATTCAGTTTTTAGCAAGATGTGTAAGATATAAAGAAAAGCAAGATATAAAGTTTATCAAAAAAAAATTCTGAGCCACTCTAATCTATAAAACCCAGTATATTATTACTGTAAATAGTTTAATTAACTATAATACTTTCTTATTAAACTTTCAAAGTTAAGGTATCTTAGTACTAGATTCAAAATCAAGTGTGGCATCTAATGTAGATACATTAAAATAAAAAAAAAAATAGATATAATAACCTATTTTATTATATTGTTAAGATATTGCATTATGCCATGGTTTTCGGTTGGTATTGTAAATAGCAGTAGTCAAGCCAATTTGCCTTTGGGCAGCATTAAAACTTCCCACACTAGGTTTAGAAACAGACTCCTTCACCAAGCCGCAATGGAGCAGTGTGGTGGAATATCAGTATGTGGTAAGACTAGTAATAAATTCTAGGTGAATGGGATTTACTTGATGAAAATATGCTATCGTTGAATGATGCTCACTTTCACAATGGCGACTAATTGTGGCGGCATTAAATATTGCAGGGTAGTATAGGATTCCATTAGACCAGGTTTTGATTCATCTGTATCTGTTTTGACTCAAGAAATTGAAATCTAACATTCAAGTATAATTCTATATAAGTCAGGCAACATTACAAAGTACATTGTATTTTCAGATCTTAACTCAGTGACTACTTATAGAATACATTGTACTGCGTGTGATCGTCATTTGGGATGTTCGGCACGCAGCGAAACACGTTTACGTCCACATCCAATGCTACGCACACTTATGTGCCACACTTGTCACACATTCTACAACAGCGGAGAGTTCGAGAAAGGGGACGATGGTTCCGAATTGTATTGCCGATGGTGTGGCCAAGGAGGTCAGGTTTACTGCTGCTCTGCATGTCCTCATGTTTTTTGTGCGGTAAATATTGTGCATTCATATACCTACCAGCCTTATTTGATAGAAATAATTTTTATTTATCTACCTAGATTTCAAACTCATTCCTATTGGTATAACCGAGTAGTTCAACAGTTGAATTAGTGGGCATTTTGAGTAGAAATATTTTAAAACGATGAACTTCTCTAACTAAATAGTTGAATTTTAATGTAATAATTTTGAATGCAGAGAGTTTACAGGAGTTAAATTGAATCAGAATAGCCACCTGATGATAAATGGTCACCAAACCCAGTAACATCAAAGACATCTATGAAGCATTGGTGGCCAACAAAGAAAGATTGAAAGTTTGGCAGCTGACTCATGTAAGAGAGTGGTGTATGCACCACTGACAGGCTTCGTGAAAATATAATAATAGCAGTAATATTAATATGTATTGAATTGAGGCAGGAGTTGGACAAATCGGACATAGTAAAATTCTTCTTGTTTATTTGTCTATCTGTATTTACAAGGGTTCCTATTCCTGGTCGTGAGCGATGTCTTATCTGTGCGTTGATTGAGCGTGTTGTATTATTATATTTTCTTTTCAGAAATGTATCAAGAGAAATTTGGGGTTGCCAATGATCAAAGAAATTGAGGACACTGATGACTGGAAATGTTTCAAATGTAATTCAAAATATTTATGGGATTTACGAGCCGTTTGTTGGGCCGTTATACGCTACTGCGACCTTAAAAATAGGTACAGTCATAAAATAATATTTATTTTCCATATTTCATGTTACATATTTGATGTATGTTTATGTTTTCAAATTTTCTCCATCAAACCAGAATTACTTACGCAACCCAGGACCCTACGTTAAAAGAAAAGTATCAAAAGGATTGTGCTTTGGATCATACAACTTGCTGTAAAAGTAAAAGCAGAAGAAAGAATGAAGAAAAGAGGCCTAAACAAACAAAAGAAGAATGTAAAAAATATGTTAATACAGTCGCAAAAGTTCCTCCTTCTACCATTCAGGTTAGTATTGTTCAGGGTATACTTGACCTACTTTATTACAGTTATGCTTAATATATTTTATCCTTGGCCCAGGGATGGCAGAATTAATTTTTTTTCTGTAATTTTTCTAATTTCTGGTTTGATTTTAGGTGAAAAAATTTGCTTCTATCAATGTAGAGGATGCAATTATCAGACTGGACAAAAAACCTCAAAAACGACCAGCTAGTCCTAAAACTAAACCTATCATCATCAAGAATCCCTTGACTGCAGTTACTAAAGTCCTAACTCCTGTAATCATGCCTCCAGCTGCAAAAAAAATGAGGGTAAGTTAATAAAAGCAATTTCCATCATGTTTTCTCACCGATTTATAATAGAGTTATTAATATAAATCATAAAAAAATACCAATTTAATGAGTACCAGTATGGGGGATTTCTAAATACAAACATTTTTTTTTTTGAGATGGAAATGACTAATATGGCCTGTAGGGCCCCATAGTAGGAAGCCATACCTTATAGTAAGTCTAATGTGGGATTTTGAGATTTACTCAAGCGCGATAGATTAACATATTAGTCATAGATTATACAATCTTAGCTATCTGTGTATGGCAGCGCCAATGGGGCAGAAGATTAGATTCGTAAAAAAAATCGTCAGCTTGAAACACTTGGAAACGCGTCAGCTTAATGTTTAAGAAATATATTTAAGAGCTGAAGTGTATATAATTTGATGTTAATTTTCATTAACATTCTTCTTTCAAAGAACAGTTTGGATAATAAACATGAATAATGAACCATTAAAATCTCAGAATCTTCTCTGAATATGATCTCATAACTTTTTTATATGTATTATTGTAACAGAATTCTGACTGAACCTGGTTTGTACTTTTAACAACTTGCTATCTTTTTTCTAGATGACGAATGCACCCATGATAAATCCTGTACGGTTTAGTAATGATAGAAAACAAAATAATTCATACTCTAGAATCCGACCGCAGCCCCCGATTCAGCCAATGATGTTTAATGGTTATAGTAATAATACCCAATTCAATCATATGCTTGTGAGCGACAATATCAATTTGTCATTAGAAAGTTTGACACAAGTAAGAGATTTTTTTGTTACAAATTCTCCTTAAATGGTATGTTACATAAAACAAACATTTACTAACATTATCTTTATTCTTAGGGCTTAGACATGGCATCAGTTGCAGGAATGGCAAATAATGTTCAAGATAATGATGTTGTTTGTACTCCGGACTTCCCATTTGAACCATTATGTGAAGTAAGTATTTTCCCATACACTACATCACTTTAGTCATGGACTGCTTGAATTGGATAGGCAAATGTCAAAGGACTTCTTTAAGTTATCATTCTCAAACCAAGCAAACCATCTGTTGGTAAGAGATCACTGCACTTTTGTATCACCAAGGCTATCACTGACCCTTTCACAGTTTAGAAGGGATTCTTACATTTCTCTATATTATGTTGCCCAAACATGTGCGATACTTAACAATGTTAAAAAAGCAGACTAATTCGAATTTCTAACGTTGATCTATTCTGCAATTCAGTTTATGGAGGGAATAAAGAATGCAATTTTGTATAGTGGTTTGGGAATTTGTGAAAATTGTAGTGTAGCTCTTATTACTATAATACTTATTGATATTGTATATACATTTAATATAGAATTTTAAATGCAATGGTTTCTAGTGTCTCCTAAATCAACTTAGTCTCTCTTACGAGAACAGAGTTCAGCAACTTTTGAACAAGTGCTTAACCTTCATTTTAGGTAACAGAAGATGCCAATGATGACGATGTACAATGTATTGGACCTGTGGTAGCTCCAAAAGCACAACCGCCACTGCCTCCACCTCCTCTAGTACCTCGTAACATCAATCCATTACCTAACATTTCAGCAGATAATATTATACAAATGACAGAAAATGACGTTACTGTTAATGCAGTAACCGGAGGACTGAAGTTTCGAGTGGATCCACAAACACTCTCTGCTAATAAAATGTATCGCTTACCGGATGGACGTATTTTCGCCATTAATGCAAACCCTACTATGCCAGGGGGCTATTCGGCGACTATTGTTGCAGTAACAGATGAAGTGGCTACAAAAATGCCAGTGAAAGGCGCAACGTACGCAGCGAAATTAAGTTCCGTTGGAAATCAAATGCTTACACCTCCACCTTTAAAGGAGTTTCGTAACCAAACTGCCAATAGGAATAAATCTAAACGCAGCACTCCAAAAACTTCTAAATCAAACAAAACAACAGAAACGCCTACCAGAGATTGCGACTTGAATGTGCCAGTAGAATGGTTTAGATATAACGTGATTGATGCTGTGGACGCTTTAGAGTACTCATTATCAAGATTAACTAAATTAAAACAAGAAACGACTACCATGTTTTTGCGTACTAGATCTGTAGCTGAAATGCGAAATCTTCATAAACGCTTAGACCGCCTATTAAACACTTCAGAGACTAGAATCAGTGAAATTCGTGAAAATATCAACAAGGAGTTTAAACAATATCTTTTGAAAAAAATGAGCGGCATCACAAGTGAAGATGATGATGATGTGGAAATATTGCACGATGATCACGATGATCCTATTTTTATAGACGAAAATTCTGTAGAATCAAATGTTAATGAAAGCCAAGAAGTTGATTTGACCGTTTTAGGGAGTAGTGATCATAACGATAGTAGTGAGAAATCGTTAGATAAAACTGATGGTGTTCAGGTTCTGGAACCTGTATGCGTTGTCGCACACCAAGACTCTTACGACGACAGGTCTATTCTACCGGACAAAACGGTGCAGGACGAACCTAATGAAAGACCGGATAGTTCGGTGACAGAAGAATCTATACTACCAGACAATTCCGATATGTTACACGAAAATGATAATCAAGTTAGTAAAACGTTAACTAAGGCAGTTACGACTAACAACTATATTTCTACACAAAGTAAGAAAAATAATGATCATACTAATGGAGAAACAGAACAGACGGGAGACAACAATATTGTGTCAAAAGCTAACGAAATGGATTCGACTGATATGAATGAAAAAGACTGCGACGATATCAATTCAACTGATGACAAAAATGAAAACTCAGTTGAAAGTACGAAAGATGAGGATGTCCTTAAAGATGATAATGCTGGCCAATATCATAATGACAAAAAGACGGATGATTCGGAAATGAGCGAAGAGATGATTGAAAACTTATTAAAAGATGATTCTGGAGATAACATTGGGAAAGAAAACTTAACTGCAATGGATGTACCTGCATGAGGTAATTATAGTTATTTACCAAACAACATTTAACAAAAAAAATTAAGGATACAAAAAATTGTCTACATTTCTGTGCTAAAATTTAAAAATGTGCTTTTAGGCTAATACAATTGATACATTTGATTATAACATTATGTGATTTTCCTTCTGTCATTATTTATTTTATAAAGTATCTTGCTGTTATATTTTGATTTCCCTGTTAAATTTATACGAAATACATACATAGATGAGGTACCGTTGCAGAAAATTAGAACTAAAGTTACATTACTCCTGTAAGTTTATAAGTTTAGATTCGACGAATTTAATTATAAACATAATGTTTTGATTTTATAATTTTATTGTGATTGAGTAATATACATATATATATATATATCCACTCTGATACTTCATACAATATATTTTGTTTATTAAGTAAACGCACAAGTGTGTCTCTTATAGATTTTTTAAGCCTTGACTTATTATCCATTATAGGATATATCTAAATATCTACTACAATGTACCCCGTCAAAGGGTACATTTTAAAATCTACATAGTTTATTAACATTAATAAAGTTTATAATGTAAATCCTGTCGCAATCACACAGTAAACTTTGGCTCTGTAGTAAAAATATCGCGAATGAAACTGTTGTCTCGTGCTATGCAAAGAGTGTCCGAAGGACATAAATTACTTTCAACTATAGTGCAGTGCTCGGTAAAAAGCTTTTTTCTTTTAAAAACAACAGGAGTATGCTTATATAGGGTGACATGGTTTATTTTGTTAATATTATCTCCAGTCAAGTGATTGATGTGAATATGTAATCACTAATGAACTAACAAATTTTCTTGCCTTTGGGTACCTAAAGTATCCTATCGATAACATTTATTTTACAAGGGATGACAATGATAAGTATAAAATTTTAAATGTGGAATGTTATCAAAACGCATGTCTTAACAATGGTAAAGGAAAGCTTCCTAATGTTCTCGTAGAAATTGAGCCACATAGGCAAAATTACAAACGTTCTTGAATCAGCAAATGTTTTGTTCAACTTTGGACACTGGTTGATTTGTATAGTTGATTTGTGGCTGTGATACTTGGTCTCGTGTAGCTTTGTCAACCTGTGATTACACTCTTTAATATTGTTTACTTATGAAAAAAAATACATTACACTTGTGTTTGGAGTAAACGTAAAACGAGTACGTAAAAGATACGTAAAAGAGTAAACTTCACTTCAGAATGTAACGTAACGTTGATCAAACGAGTTCCTCAAATAAAATTGTTTATAAACCATAAAAAATATATATTTTTTTTTTCTAAAGTTAGCAACACTAGTATGGTACCAGATCCTTTCATGATACTTTTACTTTGACTAAAATTACAACTCACATCCAATGTCGTGGTTTTTATGGTAGGTGTAAAACCAATAGTTTATTATAATTGGCCTTTAATTATTTACGTGTTTCGGTTACAGTATCGCTGAGCTGATATAGTAGGAGACGCATTTTCCCTCATCACTACTATTGTAGTTTCACGCGCAGAGTACAACCCAATAGATCAGTTTACTTGCTAGCAATACTTACCAGGGTATTTTTTACTAAGGCAAAGACTAAAATACCTAGCTGCTGTGTACAATACAATAGCCTACAATACTTTTTTTGTTACATGGAACATCCAACATTCGATTGAGCTTCCTGATTTGCATGTGTACGCCAAATTCAACTTGTATAAGCTATTTAATTGATGTCTTCTCTTTTTTATATATAACCATAGAAACAAATTGTATTCCTATTGGGTTATAAATATGTAGAAATAACAGTTACAAAATTATATTGAAAGATATGTTGTAAATAATATTTAAAGAGATGAATAAGTTGATTCAGAGTTCTACAAACATACAATATGTATGTTCGGTTGTAATGGTTATTTAGGTTATAATACGTTGTCGCTGTTTTAGTTAATTCCATTTCCTTATGACATATAGCATTTAGTCTTGTAAGTTTCTATACACATTTTGGTATCCTGAGGGGTGTTTAAAACTGTTTATATATGCTAAGTTTGTTTATGTGGAATATAAAACTTATTTGTATTTTGTATTGCTTTAATTTTGAAAATATATAAGGGTCAAGTTAACAATGTATAATAGATATCATGTTATTTTTTTGTTTTCAATTCTGATTTTGGTATTCAATAAAACATTTACAAATTCACATGGTTATTTTTCAATTTATAAAGGGCTCGAACTAGTTGGGCATCTAAATTGTGACTAGTGTTAGGTTCATCTAACAAATACATTATTATTAGCAATTTCTTATTTTTATATGTTATATTGTTGTATAAATTCATTGGGACGACGACGTTCGATCTATAAGCATGATATAAATGTTATTATATTGCTGCATATGAAACTATATGCTTGGCAACTAGTTATATGTTCATACTTTACTTTGGAGACATTGTAATTGTAGAGAATAAGACTATGATATATTTATATGACATAGTTATTTGAAATAACATCCTAAGTTATATTGTGTATTTAAGCAAATCTATATGTAATATAGTCGGTAAGTGTTAGTTGTAAGGTTTATGAAGGAGTTTTTCCTTTCTTATATTCCGTTAGATAGGTAGTGTTTTGTAATAGACACTGACACAAAGTTATTGTAAATAAAATAAGGTGATGTCTGCTTGCGGTAGACAAACCATTTTAATACCATGCTCCGAAACAAATGTTTCAAACTAAATGCAAGATCTTGTAGTTTTGTGATAAATTGGTTTTGTTTGTATGGAAATGCAATAAATGTATTTCTAAACCTTGTTTCGTTCACTATTCACACCTTGCTTGATTCAAATAATTACTAACAGAAGCTTACATTTTAGTCGTGATATCTATCCAAAGTATATAAATGAAAATTCTTAAATTTAGGGTTGGGGGATGGCGTTTGGTCCCTACAGCAATTCGTTTCCGGGCAGTTATAGGGCGGGCAGGTAGTTATTTATTTTATGTAACTGGCAAAATAGTCACCTGATAATAAGTGGTCACCGTCACTCATAAACATCAGCAACATCATTGATGTTCATTTCATATCGGCCAAGAAGGCAGAAGAAGGAAAGAGAAGTTATTCTTATGTTACTTCTTCGGTCGTAGACGTCTGTAACGTTTAGCCAGTAAGAAATAAGTAACTTTTTAATTACAATACTGAAGTGTAATATTAGGATATGAAATAAAAGTACCAATTAAAGAAAAAACATTTAATGAAAAATGGACACAAATGCAAATGCGGCAGTAATATTAAAAATAGATTTTAAATAATACGATTAAATCGAAAAATTAGAAGAGTAGTAAATATCACATTAAAGTACTTATTAGAAATTAAAACTAGATAGGTCAAAAACAAGTAGCAACAACACGGGCGCATGGGCCGGTCAGTATCGGAAATGACCCTTGCGAGATCGCTCCTCGTGGTACACGCGCATCGGGGAGTAGCTGCCGTTGGACGCGCCGTTGGCGTTCAAACCTGGAATGTATTAAAAACGTCTTAAGTACTTTGTATATATTCAGTAAGACGTAATGCATGTGCAATAATGACCTTGTAAAAATTCGTGTGCAAAGTGCAAACATGGAAAGAAAGTGAAACTGCGCTAAAACGTGTTTTTGGTGTGTATAGAAACCTATTTGGTTAAATGCTGATAGTGTTTGAATTTGAAGCTCCGTGCGCGATTGGAAATTGGATAACGTCGTCTATACAACGCTTTAGATCATATTGGGATTGAGACATTGTATACGCTTGCAAATTACTATTTTGCAAAGCATGTCATTTACCTGTACAATAATGAGAAAATTAATGTATTCTCAGTTTTACGTCATGAATAACAGACGTGCAAATATTTTGGGCGAGATTTGGAACAATTAAAACGAATATATTTGATTAAGTTCATCAAAAAATATTTCCTAAAAATAAATTATCGTGTTCATTAACATATGTACAAGGTGCCATAAACAAATAGTACTATAAATTTATTCGTAAAACAAATGTTTTGTTTTACAATCATACCTTTGCCACTAAGTTGTCCATCTACTGTTGCGGCTTTGGATTATAAGCATGATAATTAGTTATGTAGGTAATATCACAGTTTATTTTACTTGCCATGCAAGTATAACAGAATACAAGTTGGTTACAGAAAGGTGTTACTGTTATAAAATCGTGTTACTGATATAATAATTTTACTTATTATTTTTTTCGACTCCTTATTATCGAAGTCACGAAAGGGTTGTTTCGGAAAGGTGTTTTTAACTTTTTACATTAAGAAGAAACGGCGAAAGAAACTCTTCAGCACATCTTTAAAACTGGTGTTTGTAAAACGCACAAAAGTGTGGGAACACTAATTCCGAGGTAAATACGCTAATGTCGCTCCAAGTGAACGATATGTAATCCCAGACCATCCAACCTAAAAGCTGAGAAAACTACACGAATACAAGGATTGAGGTTTAAATACCTTGCAGTAGGTGATGTGGAGGCGGCGCGGCGGGCGCGGCGCAGCGCGGCGCCAGCAGCAGGTGGTAGAGCGCGAGGTAGAGCGCCGCGGCCAGCAGCGCCGCCACGCCGAGCGCGCGCCACGCCGGCGCCGCGCCGCCCGCCTGCTCCAGCGACACCATCCCGCCTACTATCGCTCCGATGCATCGACCTACCGATATTTATTTAATCACAACCATACAGTAAAAAATTAAAGACTAAAGGAGCACAAAAATAATCCGATACATCGACCTACGGATATATATTAAATCACAACCACGCACAAAATAAATACATTAAAAAATAAAAACTAAAGGAACAAGCTGTCAAGGTGCACGAAAGTAACACTAAGAGGTTGTTAATTGTCTTCAGGAGTTCGTTACGTCTCTAAAAGGAGCCTGTTTTTCTAACGCCAGTAGCAGTTTGAAATTCTGAATACGTATACGTCAGTTGAGATGCGTATATTTTATGCTACAGAACAAGAATATACATTTGTATTTAAAATTAGCTCTGCCCGCGACTTCGTCCGCGTTTACTTTACCAAAAAAAATATTGTTTAGTTCGCAAATTTTATGATAACATATAATTTTTTTTATGATAGTGCATCAGCTATCTGCCAGTGAAAGTCCCGTCAAAATCGGTGCAGCCGTGTCAGAGATCAGCCGGAACAAACCAACAAAATCTGTATCGTACCTATATACATACATTTTCATTTCATAAAAAGCGGTTATTTTAACATTACAAACAGACATTTCAATTTTATTTATATGTATCGATTTGGAACATAATAAAAATATACTTAGACACATATTTTTAAACTCAAAATCACAAACATATTTACAACGTTAGAAGCACTTACCTATACAGAAGTGTGCAATGACAGGCAAAGCTTGTCCGGTGGTAGTGTACTTGCGGGGCACCAGGTGGCGGAAGTAGAGAATGGCGGTGACCCACACCAGACTCAGCGTGAACACCTCCATCACCTCGCACACCACGATCCACGCGTACGACACGCCGAACGCCAGCCCTAGAATACCAGTACAAACAATTTTACACAACACTTATAAAACATTTGTTCATTATCATATTATTATTGGCAACTATGTCATTGGTTTATATGTAATTTACTGTGTAAGCCCGTCATACGTAGTTGGTTACCAAAATGTTGTCAATTATAATTTTCAAAATAATTTATATATTACGTTACAACTTCCAAAAATTTTCAACATTCCTCCCCTCCATTCATAACCTAAACCTAAAGATTCCTCACGAACTGTTATAACAACCACATTCCAAAATATCTAGAAGTTTAAAGATTAGGTCATTCAAGCAGGCCAAGTAAAATTGTACATATTTGTAGCGATTATAGTGTACCTACTGTTAATATCAAAATTTTAAAGCAACTAAATACTTAAGTTACTTGAGTACCTAATTCATATAAAGCTTAAATAAGAAACGTGAAACTATTTTGAATACAGACTAACGACTGATACAAATTAGATCCCTTGTTTCCCTTTGCTCTTCTATTTATATATAGTTTGAAAAGGATCGGGATCTACATAGACAATTTCCAGGCTAATTAACTGATATAATACCTGTAAACCGCAAACAATAGAAGGTGAAGGCAGTGATGAAGAGGTTGGAGTGGCCCACGTAGTCGACGAGCGCCTCGGCCCACCAGAGCGCGGGGACCGCGGGCAGCGCCCCCGCCGTACTCGTCAACGCTACCTCCACCCACGTGCCGTTCAACTCCACAACGCGCCTGGGAAACATTGTTATACACTATAATACTGACATTAGGTGACACCACACGTATTAGATTAGAATAGAATAGAAAAACCTTTATTTCGCCAAGTTATACAAAAAAACAAAAAAAAACAGCAAATAATAAAAACAGAAACAAGGTAGGTAGGTAGTAACTCGTAAAGTACTTTCAAAGCTACCAGGATTTCTATCTCGTTGGGATTGCAGTTAGAAGGGGGTTGCTGGAAATAGTGCTCTATAGAACAATTTTTTAAAAAATCAACCGGTTGTTTAGGATTTTGGGGTGTTTAAAACCTCTAAAGCTTTCGTTTCAAAGAATGCACTTTTTGTGTATTCAATAGTTATCGGTACAGAGCTACGGATACATATTATGTAGATATAGTTTTTATTAGTGTGTAGGAAAATACATTTGTGTGTTGCTTTATTCTTGTTCGAAAAGAAACGAAGTAGACAAATTGTATGAGTATGTCGCTAAGAACTTGAGTTTTGGTTGTGAAATCAATGAAACCGACCGTGAAGCGAAATTAATTCAATAGTAGTCAGTGGTTCTATGGTATATAAAATTATGAGAAGGACTGAAGTAGTTAAAAAAAACTATTTAAAAACTGCTTTACTATTAGGACCGATAAGTTTCGGTATATTTTCGAAGCGTCTGGGTATACTTATTTATATAACTATCTATAGTCTCATTGTAGATGTAGATCGTCGTCCTTATTATTTTCATGAATGAATGCACAGGGCATTGGCCAAGTCGATGCGGGCGCTTACATCAATAGATATATTACACAAAGTTTATGTCTATATTGAATCATAAGCTCAATAACAAAATAGGATTATATTATTTTATATTTGAAACATCGCGAATACAAAACATTTCAAATGCAAACGGGTGGGTACTATTTTGTATGTTTATATCCATATTTCGACCTGAATAATAATAAATGGGAATGTTAATGTTTAACGACCCTCGTGACACGATGATCACTATTCCGAACCGTCGATTTAAGGGTCCTGAGTACCATTAAGGACATGCTCCCCTATTATCCATTTAGGATTTTCCAAACAGTTACCGATACTGCTAATAAATTTACCGGTTTTTTAAGTACTTATGGTACTAACATTATTTAGTCACGCCTCTGACAATGGTACCTACTGGTGCAGTACTCTGCATGCCTTAGTTTGATTCTCAGCGAGACAGAAATTTAAATTAATTAATTTAATTTTTGTAGGTGTGTACGTCCTTGACCTTGTGTGTTGTCCATAGTCTACAGGGAATTCTAGTTACTGGTTAGGTAAGGATTTTAAGGCACAGACGTGAGATTCGTTTATGACGATTTTCCTACTATCAGTATACAAGGAAGTTAGGTTTTTTTTGGGAACTAAGACTTGCTTATGTTAGTATCCCACGCACAGGCGTGAGATTTGTTTATAACGAATTTCCTGCTATCAGTATACAAGAAGGAAGTTAGGTTAGATTAGGTTAGGCTAATGTTCCGCTGTAGTAGCGGCCTCCGCGCCGGTACAGTGAAGCAAGAGTAGCACACAGTCCCGGCACCAAAGTGTTATGAATATTTATTTCCAATAAAAGATATATGTAAAAATTATGCTTTATTAATCATTTTTCTTCTATGTCA
>DWJN01001960.1:0-16390 GCA_018248895.1 Carystus phorcus | reverse complement strand
AAAGTAGTCTTGGATGGTAAAGCGCATTAACTTAGTAGAAGCCTATTCACTGTTGACTTGAAGACACCTACGTTATATTCGAACGGGAACACCGACGCGGGCAATTAAGAAAACTAAACTTGACTTTGACTTGACTTTGAGCTACCTTGAAGGCGAGCTGGTCGTTGCCGGTGACCTGCTTGAGGCGCGCGATCTTCTCGTGCACCTCCTTCAGCTTGAGCGCCTTCAGCCGCGCGATCTCCTCCATCTTCCTCTTCTTCTCGTCGTCCTTCCGCGCGCGGACCTCGGCCCGCTTGCGCGCGCGCCTCTCGTCTTTCGGACGGATCGAGTTCATCGTGCGTGGGTACCGTTTTAACTGAAAACATATAATTTAACACTAAAAAGTTTTATTATTGTATTCATTTTATTTATTTACTAACATGCAGTCACGGCACGCATTCAATGATAGTATCAATGTAGTACTATTTTAACATTTTACTTTTGTCTTTATGTATAATTATATACCAATGAAGCAAAATCGAAATTAATTTTAGCACGTTCTAAAACAAATAAAAAACAAACACGGTGTATATTCGTCTCTACCTAGCAACATCAAATTATGAAAAAAGTGGATTCTAACAGTCCAAGCAATACAAAGTGAAACGAATTTATTAAATCAATAACCAAGTATCTGTTAAAAAATTATGAAAAATACAGAATGAGTATGAAACGAACCTTGGCCCCCGCGGTTCACAGGCACAATCACTAAGTACTAATTAGTCCATGGGGTTGCCAATAAACAAAGAGCTAGATGTTTTGGCCGGTCACACCATATATTAATACGAAGGCAAACAGAAGTGTGAGACCAAACACAATATCATATAAACATAAAGAAGTACAAACTCCCAAACTATTTATTTCATGTAGGTATTTATAAATACACTTATGAAACGTCAAATATTTTGCATCTACCACCGTTCCGATGGTGCCTTATAAAGAGGAGAAGAAACGGCGAAGGAACCTCCTCAGCACATCTTTTTTAAAAAATACTTAAATCTAATGACAGTTATAAAAAACTTAAATTACATTACAATTCCCAACTAACTTAAGTAGAACTGGTTGGGGTTGTTTATTTCCATGCGTCCTTATCATTAATATATTCATCTACATTATAGTACCCTTTATTTGTAAGACGTGTTTTGACATGTTTTTTAATGTTATATGTCTTTATGTTATATGATCGTCCGTGCTTCTATAAGTGATGTGTAACTTCTAAATAGCTTGACCGATTGTGATTATATCTGAATACGGTATTTTGTATCTCGAGATAATAGGTAAGATTACTCCGGTAAATGGTGTGGTTGCTGATTAAACTATCAGTTTGTTGGGTTATCTCGTAAAATTAACATAAGAAGTAAATTGAAATCTACAATATTTTTAGTAATCACAATCAGGTAGAAGACGTCCTGAAGATAGGTCAGGTGTGAAGCTTCCTCAACCGGCGAGTATGTATGAATGGAGTGATGAAAGTTGATGAAGCGAGAGAAGTATGTCAGAATCGTAGCAAATGGAAGGAAGTGGTCTCTGCCTTCCCCAAAGGGAAAAAGGCGTGATTGTATGTATGTATATTTTTTATGTACATCTATCTATCTATTCCCGAATCACGCTGCTGTACAAATACAGGTATGACCTAGATTTCTGAGTTCTACTCCCTGATTAAGGCTGTTACCGTCTACCGTCTGTTATCTGTTACCGATAAATGTTTTTTCTTGATTGGTTGCTTGTGATGTTCTTCGGGTATGTCCAAGATATTCGCTACACAGAAAATTGTTACCTGTAGATGTGTTAAAATTTTTATATAGCATAAAATAAAACTGAGTAAACTTGTAAGTCATTTGTTTTAACCGTAATAAATGCAGATGGTTAGTAAAAGTGTAAAAAATACCAAGTGTATCCCCGTACAAAACAATATTTTATTGTATATGACAGCCCTAAGCGGATACAGGGAGCGCAGGCGCCTGGCTCTAGTAAATAGAGAGTTATAGAGTGTATCGGCGAGATATCGGTAACGAACAGCCATGATTCTACGTCCATTCGAAAAAATGAAGCCTATAGACATTTTTGAGCTGAAATAGTTATACCCTAACTGTTAATTCTACCTTGATAGTTATAGCCAACATTTATTTACCTATACTAATAATATAACGCTGAAGAGTTTCTTTGTTTGTTTGACTGTTTGAACGGGCTAATCTCAGGAACTACTGAACCGATTTGAAAAATCTTTTAGTGTAAAGTAGTCCCTTTATGGGCTATATAACATCACGCTAAGGTAAATAGGAGAGGAGCAGCAATAAAAAGTATTGCAAAAATGGCAAAATTATGAGCTTTCGTATTTAACAAAATACAATCAGAATTTACAAATGAAACTTAAAAATGGCTGCCCTGAAAAAGTGCATTTTCGATTTGTTAAGTTATTCACGACTGGCACGGAAAAATAAGGTTTTGTAAAGTAATCCTTATTTCCTGATATTATGTAGTTATCATTTTTTTATTTGTTTCGTAAAGGTTTTGGCAGCCCTAAAACTGCTAGTGTCTAATACAGTGTCTAATACTGCTAGTGTCTAATGTAGTGTATCTACGTGGTATCCGTTGCGAACTCCTATCACACGAGTTCTATCCGAGAAATAAAAATAAATCTTGTTCCAGAATGTTTAATTGGGCTTTGTCGCCTTACGTTAAAAATATCTAACAATTTTGAGGGTTGCATAAAAAACGTTGTCGACCATCTTTGGCAGTTCGCCATATTGGATTCAGCAAACCTTTTCATTTGATACCTATATTATAAAATTGCATGTAGTACGTAGCAACTGCTCAAGCCGCAGGCTCTGGTTGTTCAAGAAGCATAGCTCGATATTTTCAATTTCCCTTTAAGGATTATTTTCAAATCTTGTTAGGTTGTACAATGTGGATTACAATATTTTAATATATATAAAGTGTCACGGTGTTTGTCCGCTATGGACTCCTGAACTACTGAAGCGATTTTAATCAAATTTTGTACATCGTGTCCAGTTAGATCCAACTTGAAAGATAGGATAGCTTACATCTCAATTTAAAGTCGCAATATTATTTTATTGCAAATTATTTGTTTAAGATTGTAATAAATGGCGGTGTAAGATAATTAATTGACAAAATTGAGTATGTATACCTTAGTCATAGCAACGCGGGGCCGAGTCTGGTAGGTAATTACATGTTGCAGAGCAACGTCTGCCGACTCAAGTAGTTAATTATATGTTTGTCTTTACCCATTGTCCTAGGTGATCGTCAAACGCGACAATGCGACGCGGTTCGACCGGACGCGAAAATATCAAATAGTCGTTGCATGCATTCGTGTCCTGCGTTATCGCTTGATCAGTGTCATTGCTAATATGGTCGTATTACATCGCGTCGCGTCGCCTCATGTCGCTCACCTAGGACAACGGGCAAAGACAAACGTATAATTAACTAGTAGTAGTATTATAATATAATATTATAAGTAGTACGCCTTGAGCTTTGGTTGTCACCACTATGAATGTTATAAATGAATAAATAATTCTAACAATCGTGTAAACTAATAGATTGTTAGAATTAACAAAATATAAGTGATTTATGTATACAAATCGCCTCTTTACTAGAGCAACGTGACATCTCATCAAAAGCTTTTTTTTTATTATTTCATATTCAAAACCGCGACGTCGTATTTTATTTTCTACAAAAACCCTGTATTTTTAATTTAATTGATTTGCGACGATAAAATTATCAATATTTTAGAATTCATCAACACTTAAATGTTTGAAATTTCTCTCCTCTAAAATTGTGGTTTTAAAAATATCACGTTATTCTTGTAAAGAGGCGAAATATATTTTCATATGTTGACGCCTTGAAACTAGATACGATAATTAACTACCCACACAAGTAGGTTATATTTGCATAATTATTTCCACGGCAAGTAAACATCTTTTGTCAACACACCCCGATGCTCTTTATATCGTTGATAGTAAGTATAAATAGCTTTAGATTTATTAATAATAGATTCTAAACAAATATTTATTTCAAACTAACTGTCCCAGCAGATGTTATCTTGCAACATATAAAATATTTTATTTCTATCGAATTGAAATGTGAATGTAAATTCAAATCCATTAAAACACAATAAAAAACATCATTATCGGTCCAACTGTTTAGGAATTCAGTGATATACACATGAACAGATGAATGATATTATATACATAGATTACAATAGAACTTTATTAGTATTTAAATCATTCAACGTAAAGTATTAAGAATAGCGTAGGTAATGTAGATAATAGAAAATTCAGGTAATTGAACGTAACTATGAAGAAAAGCGATATTTGTGCATATTATTGTCTGGGTAACAGAAAAATTTAACATTCTCAAAGCTTTACATGTCTTTCTCTCAAGTTGGTGTTCTTGTACTTGTTATAGTTTAGGATAATAACAAGCCTAAATAAACAACATATTAATAAAAAAACGTAGTAAAAAAGTGACTATTTCATTAAAAAAAGAGTATGCGCTATATGAAAATGAATAAGGTGAAAGATTGGCTATTTACTTTACACAATTTTAGTAATTTTAATAGTTCATACAAAAGCCGAGCAAATTTGAAATTTTTACTTGGTGAATAAAGAAATTCCCGGGTTCATATTTTCAATAATGTAATGCGTGAAGTTTGCCCACACGTAGTTTTATACGTAAACTCTTACAGAAGTAACATACAAAAATAACTACATAATTTTACTATGTAGACATACTCTCATCATTTGACTCTCATGACTCCTAGAATCCAAACTAATAGCAATAAAAAAAATCCTTAATTTAATTAATTAAACTTAAAATAATCTTAGACTTTTTTGCCACTTACCATCAGATGGGATTGATATTAACTTATTAAATATATATATAAAAAAAATATATATCAATGAGCAAGGACGGTCCGAATAATTACGCTTCGCAATAACAGAAGTGCATACAATGTTAAGCATATCGTTAGTCAATTTAAAAATAGATAGAATATGCCATACTATGATACATTTTTATAACGTTTCCTAGCCAAAAACCAAACAATGCATTAGACATTTAAGAGGCCATGGGTGTTAGTTTATGACATGAGGCGTTAAAATTATTTTTTAATCATGGAACTTGAAAGAGGCAACTTTAATCGAGTGTGTTACCGATGTTCGATACTTTTGCACGCGCGCCATCTTCATTCTGAAAGAAATACTTGAGATCCGTCTACGCCGCGCCGCTGGCTACTTCACGCTCGTTCGATACAAAGTCGAGTTGCTTAGAACACTATGCGCTAGTGGCTTCTGGTAGTGACAAGGTTATCCTTTAAATGAGGAGACTAAAGAACCATTTTATTCCGTCCTAACTTACACACAGTAGTCTGTACTAAATTAACATACGATTTTACCAGTACACAGTAGTTATATGGGTGGTTGGAAGCGCAGATTTGGGGAATATAGATTGTATGATGTTGTGATCTATAGTACACATCAAAGAGCAATAGTCACTTTCTTTGGTACAATATATTTAACTATATTAATATACAAAACAACTTAATAGAACCACTACTTTCCTATGAATGCCGTACTCTTCACTTCTTCCAATGCACAAACAAATAGATAAAATATTCAAAAAATCAATTATTAATTCTTTTATCAAATTGAACAACGAAATTTTACAGTGACAATGACTACACATACACAAAAATGAAGTTTAAGCATTTGATTACCACATACACTAAGTATATTCTTGCTCCAACAATATTATCGCTGTAATGCTTCATAAACTATGATAGTACTTAATTACCATCACATAGTCTCTCCGCTCGTTTATTAATATGAAAAATAAAGTACAATATTTTTTATGATTAAATGTCTATGCCACGAAACTTTTTAAATAGCTTGCCAAAAGCCAAACCATATTTCCACTAGTTCACATGAATGGGCAAGAACTATAAGTACGTAATCAGATTTAAGACTTTAAGTTAGTAGATGAACACGGATTAATAAATAGTGGGATGTCTAAAGATCTCAACTAAAGCTACATTTTATTGTATAACTAACTTGTTTAACGTTGATTTAAAGTTGTTAAAGTTATGGTATAGTTTTCCGATGCGGTGTTTATTTAAAGCTCGTTAAATACAAAGTCGAGTTTCTATAAACAATGTTTGTCTAGAGCACGTATAAATAGCAATGAGGTCGTTATTTTCCATGTGGTATTTAAGTAACAAAGTTTATACCATTTACACTCGCAGTTATGAGTACTTAGTGCAGTCCAGTAAAACGTAGTATGGTAAAACCTTATTTAAATATTATTGATTTAAATTAGTTCTGTAATTTATTGAATGTCTTATGCTGCTCGAGCGTAGTTGACAATTGTTAACGGAAGTTATTCATCGATAACAAACAGAATTAAATAAAATTTTACCATTGACAGTATTCAAATAGCATCCAACCTCTGATTGATTAACTGCGATCTTATGTAGCCTACTTACCTATGACCCTATCCGTATAGCGATCTGCTAGAAAAGCACTCAGCCCGGCGGTTTGCATCAATTCAATGTGATCGCCAGAGTTAAGCAACTGCGGGCGCGGTCGGTACCAGAATTGGTGACCGTTAGTGGCAAAAATCTTTTTAGCGTTTCCGAGCTTCGGAGGGCACGTTAAGCTGTCGGTAACAGTTGTTATAATAAATAATAATCATCAAGCCATGTCGGAGGCCTTCGAGTGGGTTAAAAATTTCCGACAATTGGGTTGGCCACTAATCCCACCACCAAATTGCACTGGAGCAACGTGGTGGAATATGGTCTTGGCCTTCTCAACCCGTGCCCTGTAGTGGACAATTAATTGACGGCAACGTATTCTAGTAACAATAGGTAACGGTAATTAATATCGTAAGATATGTATATCTTGATATAAATATGTAATTATGACAGTGGTTAACGATTTAACGTCGATGAACTTAAGATAGGTGGATTTATTAACCCAGGTTTTCTTGGCATAGTTGACGGATATCATAACGACTGATGAACCAATTTTTATTATATTGCCAAGATGATGAATAGACTATGATCATTTCCAAATGGTGAATGATTTATTAAAAAAGGTAACGTGGATCCGAATTTCTTGCGACACATCCAAACTTACAACTTACTTAAAAAATTGTATACCATCTATAAGGATTGACAGATCTGTATTTAACCAGGAATAAAAGTTTCCGGCTCAATTAACATGTAAATAGATTGTTCAGTTGTCCGGCAAAATGAACCACAAACTGCAATCCTTTCGCGGAAACATTGATTAAAAGTGAACTGAATCGCAGTTGGAAATAAAATAAACCTGGCATTTAAAAATAGTGCCATTCGTTTGTACGGTGAAGATAAAAATTACAATGAGAGCTATATTGACCGCCACCGTTGGCAATTGTTTTTGTCCCAAACAACTTTTCCACTGGACAACGGCTGACGACTCGACAGAGAATAAAGTGTCTATTAATTTGTTCAAATTGTCTAGCTGTTATTCACGATGAAACATCGTCGACAAGGATAAAGTCAGTTTTTCTATTAGCTTGGTTAATACAGATTATTCGATCGCAAATAAGTATCGATAATCCAATTGATTAAAATGAAATCAATCAATGTAAAATTTTGCGTTTCTGAAGTCTAAACTGATTCAAAGTGAAGATGGTTAAAATGGGAACTAATTTTGATATCTATACATATAGCCGTAGGGTAGATAGTTGATCGATGTACTTCGATAGTCCATACCGACTAAAGCGTATAAGAAACTATTGTAAGGGAATAAAAGAATTTAAGTTTACAAAAAAACAGAGAGAGCAATCACCACCTTTTGTTTAATATGAACACCGACTTATTTGATTACAAATTATTTAATCACAAAACAGATATCAGGATAGCACACTTATATAGATGCGTTATCGCTACGCAATTCGGCAGAGCTTCCGCACTCTGAAACGGCCAAGAGCGAAGTGTCTGAAGTCTGTGATCGGCTGCCGCTCAGCTATTTCTATAGACATGGCCTGTCACGCCACTATTTTTGACAAACTGCTAACACTATATTATCTTTATAGTATCAATAGTGTAAATTAATAGTTTGATTAAAATTTGAACGCACTGTACACGTACGTAGGTAATATTAAGGCTATGAGGATATACCAACAAATTAATACAATTTCCTTGTATATTAGACAGGCAGACAAATACAGTTCAATACAATGCACTTGTTTGTCGATAAATTTTAGTTTTTGATTAACATATAATTTGGTTAAGTTGCAGTTTTCGTTGCTATAGTAAGCGTAGCCTCACTAGATAAACTCATTTTTTTAAGCTTAATTTATGCTTAATTTATACTTGTAATATATAATATTTTATCGTGCCCAAGCATGAGTTTGTGGGTTTAACATATTTTTTACGTCAATATAGAGTGCTCTCAGGGAAACCTGCTTTCTCACGATGTTTTCCTTCAACGCACTTGAAAACGGTTAAGTTGAGCTGGGAATTCTAAGCCGAGGAACTGTGAAGTGGGATGCCAAATTATACATATCTTTGCGGGTTATTGCTCATTAAATTATGAGTTGTTCTTGTGGTTTTGTATTGATAATTAAGAATCTTTGGTTGAGCAAAGAGAACAAATATATGATCAGGCATTTTGGTTAGTAAGGCTCGACTCGGGAATGAAAGCCGTTCGGTCAGAGAATTTATTAATTTTGGCTACTGCCGTGAGAAGTGAGTTAATAAGAAGGATCAGGGTGGTTCTCCACTAGCGGAATAAGGCGTCTCAAAAAAGAAAACCAACGCAAGTCCATGTTTTATTCTTAGGTACTTCTCCTATCCCAGCACCAGATAGCGAACATCAAGCGATTGAGCGTTTGCTTTTATTATGTACTTATTATTATAAATGTGAATTAAGTTCGTTTGTTACGCTTTCACGCCAAACTACACAAGCGATTTTATCATTAAAACTAGCTGACCCCAGCAAACGTTATTTTGCCATATTATTTTAGAACTATTATAAAAATGGTTATAGTGGGTTCACCTTAAAAGCTAGACATATGCTGTCGCGGACTTTTATTGTACAGCGGAACAATATTGTAATACATATGATTTTTACGTAACTTTCACCGTATTAGCGCACGCAAGGAAAGCTCTAAATTTTGCCGTTTTCGCAATATTTTTTATTGCTGCTCCTATTTATCTTAGCGTGATGTTATAA
This sequence comes from Carystus phorcus, assembly GCA_018248895.1. Taxonomy (NCBI): domain Eukaryota; kingdom Metazoa; phylum Arthropoda; class Insecta; order Lepidoptera; family Hesperiidae; genus Carystus; species Carystus phorcus. The sequence continues at coordinate 7,118 of DWJN01001960.1, read as the reverse complement.
TTCCAGCGAAGCCGCGGGTGAAAGCATGCATATACATATATAGTATGAATATACATACATATATACAAATAAATATATATAAATAATAAATAATAAATCATATACCATGGCTGATAATGATCGAATAACCACGACTCTTATAAATTGTGGTAATAAAAATGCAGCGTCCAGTTCTAGATTGGCTATTGAAGGTACCTTGAAGGGTGGAGTTCTTAATTATGCACTTGATTTAATTATAGTTTAACGATAGTGATGCGATATGGAAGTACAAAATCTCCGCGTCAGAAACGTGCGAAACTTAGCAGAAGTTTATGGCAATCGATAACTACTTCAAGATGAAGAGGTACTTTAAATTATTTAAAAAGTGAGGTTATAAATGGCCTTTCTCGCATTTCATTCACAAAATGTTTTATTTTTTTTATCAATAATTTAAAGAATAGTTCAATAGTTATAGTGGATTAAATTGAACATTTGCTAATTGTGGATATTCAAATATTGAATAATTTAATCTCGACTATAGACCTATTGTCTCATTTAATTGTTTCAAGATAATATTAATAAAATGTTTTAAATTTCTACAATGCTCGTATTGCTGTTGCTATGAAACAAAACATTCACTGACAATTGTAGACGGTGGATAAAAAACCCCGGCGCTGGTATTAAACTGTATGATACTTCTGCATATACTGAACTGTATGTGTGTTGGAAGCGATTTAAGTACGTTAAATATTGTAAAAACTTAAAGGAACATTATGTTTTCAGAGTTCTTTCTATTGAAACTACTATTTCGCGATAAAGTTATCTTTTTTTTTAATACAGTCAACAGCCCGATCTGTATTGATGATATAGTCTTAATTTACTCAATCACGAGGAAAAACAGCTGAATTTAATAAGTCTTTATTTAGTATGAAGACTAAAATATTTTCACACATTTAACATGATTTGTCTATTAATAAACATTATAAAATCACAACTACATCAAATGCATGACCGTTGTTTACTTGCAAAAGACGCAAAAATTGTTAAAGCGACTGTTACTTAAAATATTTTACGTTTAAAATACATCAAAAACTGCAGCACTTAACAATCAAGGGGATTTCCGCTGGCAACGGTATAAAAACGAGCTCGCCACTCACATCATTGCATTCTACACCTTGTCAATGGAGTCAATACGAATGTTTTTCGCGTATCATGACGGCGACGGAACGATAGCAAATTAAACTCAACTACACTTTACATACGGTGAATTAATTGTAGTACGTATTTGTGGGTGAACAAAAACACTTTTTATACTTATTTTAACGCATTATAAAAATAATGTGTTTCTCGTTTAATTTAGAATGAAATATTCGTTTTTTAATTTCCGACGTGTTGAATTTACGATGACACTGAGGAAATTTCGCGATAGTTCTTAATGCATTTCATATGCAGAAATTTACTTATTCTAGCATATAAATAAATTAAGGTATCTTTGAGTTCATAGACAGTTCTATTTATAAGATTGCGATACCTCAACAACCTTTTTTAAATATTTTGTTTGTCTCTCTGTTTTTTTCTTAATTGAGGTATTAGCTGGAAGAGTTTCATGAATTTCAAAGTTTAAAAAAGCTATATTGATAGGGTTGTAAACAGAAACGGTGAGTTATTTTCTTATAGAAAGAAGATCGTAGAAGACTTACCACTGAATTATATAACTAAAATGGATCGGCAATACACAAACAACTGCTCTTTTCTACTATAGTCTTCGTAAGACAAGGTAGGTGTCTAATTTACACTAAATATAATGGACGTTGAAAGTTGTTGTTGAAGGGACGTTCGAATTGATAAAAGTACTTCCATGACCTGAGATAAAATTCAGAAAGGACTTTTGTGCATTGCTGTAGCTTTTACATTGGAAATGATACTCGCAATCAACAGCCTTTCTGGAATCCAGGGGCCGCCTCACGCGTTAAACACACACAGTACACAGTCAATGACCCCATATCCGGTCTGGTAAATTGTTTACGTTTATTGAAGAATGGCGCAAGTTATGGCCTTTAACACTGATTCAGCGTTTTATTAGTAATCCATTATGCGTCTCAATAATAGCTAATGTAGGTACTTGCGTCGACAAGTGTTCTCGAAAAATAATTAGTGATTTTACTGACAATAGATTTTTATGTTAATGTTAAGTAACGTAAGTAGTAAGGACTACATTAATGATAAGGACGCTTGGAGTCAATAATGCCGTACCGAGCTCCACAAAGGCTAGTTTGTAATAATATGTATGTATATACATATGTGTATTTTATTAATTTGTTTAAAAGATGTGCTGAGGAGTTTCTTTCACCGTTTCTTTTCCTCGATGTAAAAGCCTCTTTCCAAAACGGTGGAAGAATCAAAAAATGACATGCAATAATACCATTAAAATACATAATATCTATATGAATAAATGAATTTGAATTGAATTAAAGTTGCTCTGTGGTAAGTTTTATTTGCTTTACAAATATATATTTTTTTAATTCTAATACTATATTAGTATTAGTATTTTGGAGGTAAAATTTGTAGCATCGTAACAGTTGATCTTTCGCAACTGTCTATAAGCTTTCAAAAATTCTCTCACCAATATTCAGAATGGACCTTTAGGGGTGATTTAGGTTATATATTATCGTGTTTAAATGAAAGAGCCCTTCGTGAGGGCTATTTTGCAACATGAGTCAGCGATAAAAAGGCCGAGTGAATGCGTTTCTTGCGAATGCTGCCTTAACGGATAAAGATATGTATATGAATACTCTCCATAGAAAAGTAGAGATTAATAAGATTTATGTAGAAACGATATAAGTTATTTAGAAATTACGTTGAAATTTACTATTAATATGTAAAGAATAATTTTAGAAAATAATATTTAATATTTATCAAAAATGTTGCTGCTAAAAATAGTATTTACATAATGTTGTTTGAACGGGTGGTTTAAAATGGACCAGAGAGATTTTTCAAAAACAAAATAAAGTACCGTCTAAAAATCAGCCTATTCGCAAAATAACTGTCGTAATGTGTGAAATTCTAAAAGACTCATATACAGAAAAAGATGTTAAATTAATATTATTCTTATTAATATATTTATTGCGCGATTTTAGATAGAAATTTGTAAAGCGGTTATGTTAATAAGGTAGGTTAAGTTATGTTAATTACTTCAGGAAATTATTTTCACTGACATAACGAGTGAGTCAGTTAAATCAAAATAGTACTAGTATTATGATAATGGACTGTATCGAAGTCACAGGGGAACTGCCATCTCATATTTACTTTATTAATATCGCATCATATATAGACCTATATTTGGGTATCACAGTGTTTGAGTTGAAATCATAAAAGTTGTTCTCCTCTATTAATCCATGGAGAGGCATGGAGCGAGGCGCGGGCGGGCGGCGCCGATCAAACAGGCCGGGGAATCAATATGGCCGCCGCCCAGCTGATCCGTGACCTCTGCGCCCCGCGCCCCCCGCACCCTCCGCGCCCTGCCCGCCGCACTCCTCCACACTACGCCACTCGCTACCAAACTTGACACTGCTCTGATTTATCTCCTGCCAATTTATTCACGTATGTTTCCTTCCTAAGTTATATCTGAGCCTTAATTTGTGTGTTCATTGATTGCATCCGACGAATCGATATCGAATCGATTCGCCCTCTTCATTCATCATTCTAATTACTCTACTATAATTGGGTGCTTCTGGCTGTGAGCGGCGACAATGAATAGGCGTGAAAGCGTGCTATGAGTTTAATTGTTATTTTGAAAGAGTGCGGTTAATTAAAAGTTTTGCTTTGAGTAAAAAACTTTTAACTTTATTTTATCTTTGCTCTAGAAAAAAGCTTTATATTTAAGGCTAACGATTAATAACTTAAGTTGGTGGATTTTAAAGAGTTTCTTATTTTCGATGTAATTAAGTACGCTACAGCTTACCTCAAAATGCTTGTAAGAATATAATGACAGAGAATATCTGATTTCTACTTCACAATATGCTTATAACAGAGACGCTTTATTGAACAAAGAAGTTCTTAGAGAATTCCCTTTATATTATATATTTTTTTATGCTACTTTACAATCGTAGCCCTTATATTAGGCTTCACTATGTCACTATATCGTGGGTACCACGTTGCACACAAACCTAAACCGAAAATAGAAATTTAACTTTATTATTTAAATTTTTGCCTCGTTGAGAATTGAATCAGGACTCTCTCAGGGAATATTAATTTTTGGAAATAATAATGCCGTATCGGGCTTCGCGAAGGTTAGTGACGATATAAATATTTATACGTGTATTTTATTTATTTATTTAAAAAATGTGCTGAGTTGCTTCTTTCGTTGTTTCTTCACCTCAATGTAAAAGCACCTTTTCGAAACGGTGGTACAATAAAAAAATGACGTGCATAAGTGTATTGAAAATAAATACATATGTATATGAATAAATGATTTTAAATTTGAATGCCAGGACACCGATTATAACATATTTCATTGTCGTTATCAGTTAAGTATTAAATGAGATTGATGTCAAAATTATAATAAAAAATCAATATACATTTGAAAATATTTCTGTTCGATTTGCCAAAAGCACGTGGTGCCAGTAGCTCGTAGCAAAGCCGTAGCCCGGCCGTAGCTCGGTCGTAGCATTCGTACTGCAAATAATTCTTAACAAAAAAAATTACTTCCACATTATTAAATTATCTAAAATAAAAATTAATTACATAACACTTTGTTTTCACAGTTATAGACTGTTTTTAGTTTCGTATACTAGTCATGTGAATATGTGAATACTTTGAGTAATCGGTGTTAGCACATATCTTTCAATATTATGTAGTGTTTGTATTCAAAACTAAATTTTCTATATTTTCACACCGTTTGCTTCCAAAACACCTGTATTTACTGTTAAGTGTTTTGCGCTAACATTTAAGAGAAAAGAAGGAATTATTATCCCGTTCATTATTTCATTTATTTCGGTAAATCTCAAAATTGGGCGCACTAAGCATATGACCGTGTGTAACCAGCAGTTGTTGACTTTCAAGACGACTAAAGAAGCGATACACTTGGTTTTTATAATAAAATACTTGAACTAGTGTAGAAGGAAAATTGAGCTTGCCAGGTTAATGAAACACTATTGCAGTACACTTTAGTACTATCGTGGTAACGGTAAAGAACATCTTACACCATTTATTTTTGTTTTTTTTTCTGTTTTTTTCTTTATATGTATATTTGTTATCTATTGTACATATATGATAGATGTGTAAGAGTGAGCGCTTCTGGCACAGGTATATTTTTATACTTAAAAGTAGGACTCAACAACCTATTAGGCTTAAAACCTGTAATTTTGTTATATACTAATAAATTAAATTATTATCAAATGATTATTTCATACGTTGTTCTGCAGTATGCAGGATAATAAAGACAGATCAGTTGGTACGCTTGTATAACTCATGGCTTAGTTGAACGCAGATAACGTGTCTCATACACAGCCGATATTTTATCTAATCAGGTTATTTCTATTAGCTGGCAATATAACCGCACACAACATCCAGTAAAATATTCCTGTTGAACTTATCTTAGGTGAACCAGTTCAGTGTAAACTTCAATGATAGTTACTCGGTGTTTCCAACTCCTATCACGATTACATGTAACTTTCGAAATGGATGTTTTTCTTGCCATTCAACTAAGATAAACTAAGTTACTACTGTGAATAGAATGTATTTTTAAGTTTCCAGTTATAACTTGAAGTATACTGTGTATACAATGGAATTCGCTCTTGAGGTGGATATTTTTACGGGGGACAATATCCTTTTGCAGTTACAACCTCACATTACGTTTAAGTTTATAACATTCAAGTAGTTGTAAGCTATTAGGTACATAGAGGTTTCTCTCTGTTATTGCAGAGTTCTGAAACATATTGAAATACGTATGGGTGCAGAAATACATATAGTTGGTAAAAGTACAACTTTAGTGTGTTGTGGACCACTCTACTCCGATTCATGAAGGAAATGTGTGCTAAAAACATCGAGACCAGTGGCTTTACGTGCTTTTCATAGCACACTTTGCAGATCTTCGTCAATCACTTACTAATGTAGATTAGCTGTATAAACGAACATTTTAATATTAAGTTCTTGCTAACTATGAGCCTTAATAATAAATAAATAAAACACAGACTATATTTTTTTATGCTTCATTGTTCTTTTAAATAGGTGGTACAATAAAGTGTTAGCAATCATTATCCATTTCAGGCGCGTCACCATTTTGTAAGCATAAAGAGTAGGTAATTTTGTAAACATAATTAGAAGGAAAGTAGAAACTATCCTGGCGGATAACGACGCCACTGTCTTGCATGAGTAACATCAGGAATAAACGGTATAACCTCTAACAATAGGAGTAAAATTAAAATGTAAAAGATTGATAAAAAAGTGAGGATTACCTACTGCATCAGAGGCGACATTTTGTCCATAAGCGACGAGAGCTATTGTATTCCGAATAATTCGCCTTGGCATTGAGCACCATACACAGGCTTTGTAGTGGGGCTAAACTAGTTTTCAGTCGAATAGCCTCTAAACCTTGAAGAGATCTCGAGAGGCTTATGTAATATGCGATATAACTGAAAATTATGTTATTTAGATAAAAATGTTTGCTTCATATTTTTCCACTCAATTTACATAATACGATTTGTTCAATTAAATTTGTATCTGAAATACTTGTGTTATTGAGTTCTGATTTATTTCGAAAACTTATTATATTTTCTCGATTTAAGCACTTGTTATAGATTGGAACATAAAGATCAGTAATTGCTTAATGGGAAACTAAAAGAACTCATTAAAAATTTAAATATTGAAAAAGTGTCAGCTACAGATGAATCTCAAGTTTGGATGACTTAATAATTTTATACAGCTGATTAAAATTTATAATACAAATGAACCATATTTATTAAAAATTAGTATATTACAACTTACCTATTCATTAATTACTTACACATATTTCTAATGTAAATATCAGATCAAGTCAAGAATCAAATCCAACGCGCACTTAAAGGATATCGAATATATTATAATTACTTAACATAAACGTTTTTGAGACAAGTACTTACTAACACCGCTGGGACTCGGAT
>DWJN01001959.1:0-16395 GCA_018248895.1 Carystus phorcus | reverse complement strand
TGCACCAGCGCACAAGTTCTTTGATGCAAAAGTCCTATACAAATTGACAGTTTACATGTACTATATGACAAATTACATAAGTCCAGTTCATTTCAATTAGAATAAATTTGAAAAAAAGAGATATGAAAGTTTGTTTTTTTTTTTTTAATTTCGAGATATTTGATTATTTATCTTAAATAGAAACTTAAATGCACAGTTTTAAAGTCATTGGAGAATTTCTCAAGAACCTTGCAACTCTTTCTGTCAATCTTGAGAGGTTCTTTTTCCTTAACTTAAAAAAATATTTTTGGCGGTGCAATGTAATAAGAGGTTCCACATATTTTTTACATATTTAAATGTTATTATAACGTCGCGATCCACTTCTAATACTCGATCACATGCGGCCGTATTCGCCTTGTATATTTTTTTTTTAATTTAGTCAGCGTAAGCCACATACATGTCAATATTACACAATACAAATTAAAAAAAAAAAAACAAAGATTCTTTGTTTATCTTCAGGCTTGAAATAATCACTCTATGAAATTTCATTACGATCGTAAGAGCCGTAGAAGACAGTTATTTTTAGTGCATAAGTGTGGATTATAATTAATTATGAGGTACAAACAATTTTAGATATACATTCAGTCTGATCCAAGGTTTTTCTTCTATGGTACGCTTTTGCATTTAATATACTAATTAGAGTAGTGTTAGAATTTGCCCGTCGGTTTAATTCTGATTCAAAGCATGTCTTTCGCGATGATTCTCAATTCTTAAGCATGTAACGTAGATATTAGACAGATCGTAAATTTATCATAAACATAAGTTCTTCGATGTCTCAATTTTAACTAATTGCATGAATTATTGGCTTCCTTTCGGTACTTCTAAGGCGGTTAGCAGTTAGAGATATTAGATAACCTTCGAGTATAAGGCATCGAATTCGGTTCCCGGTCGGGCGCGCAATTCGGTAGAGTAGTGTACGCGGACGAGGTCGATTTCGTGTTGGAGCGTCGACCGGGAGAATGCGCCGTAACAGTCGATGTCGACTCGCGCATCGATCGAGATCCATCGGTCGCGCCGTGAACTCGGAACGTGCGGCGAATAGGTAGGTCCCGAGTGCGGGTTCCGTCGCGGCGTCCGGCCATATTATCATGAGGCGTGTGTGGCAGTGGGCGGCTACTATGAGGAGGGCGATGCGAGCGCGGGCGGGTACTGCGGCGAGTATCGGCGGCAGTCGCACCCGTCGCACGCGCCGCAACCGCCGCACCCGCCGCACGCGCCGCACGCCCCGCACGCGCCGCACCCGCCGCCTCATGACCACCAGCTCTCATGTAAGCATGCACGCTACCTACCTGTTTGTATACCATCGTCTGTTACTCATTCCGTTCTATAGACTCATCGCCTCCGGCGATCCATAAGCACCGATTGGGACGCCGGAGGCGGATGTTATATTTCGTCTCGTGTGAGAGCCGAAGTCTCGCACATAACCAGCTTGTCTATTATTAACTTATTTCGTAAATTTTTTGGTTGACGCTTATTGAAGATGAGGTGAAGGATTAGAGGTTGAGTTAGTGAGTATGACGTCGCCTTAAATCTTCTAACGCTCTGCATGGTATATCTATTTACGCAAAGTCTAGCGACGCTTAAATACTTTTAACTTCTGTGCCAGCAAATTATATTACGAAGAGCAGCCCGTACATTTTCATCTATTTGGATCAGCCTGCTCTACAATTCAAAATACATTTAAGCGAATATTCGATAAAATATAATATATTAGTTATTTTTATTTCTTATAAAACGTTCCAAATTTGTCACTTCGTGTGTGAAGAATATTTATAATTGTACTCTGAAACTGTATATTAAAATTAGATGTTGACTAATATTTAACGTTTAGTAAGTAAGCTGTAATTTAAAATAGGCAACTTTAGGTGGGTAGGTAGTATTATAATTTTTCCAGCATCATTTATAACCTTGCATTGAGTGAATATGCACGCGGAGTATGATGCATCGCCGATACTTTTGGATCGTCGAAATCGTCCGAGCGATATCCGTAGCTGCGTTATGCGGACTGAAACGTTAGTCTGATTACTTACAATAATGTTTAACAATTAAAGAGTGACGAATGTATCAGGTGGTGGGGTAGGCGGCGGGGCCGGCGTGGTGGGCGGCGTGGCGGGCGGCGGCACGTCGGAGTACGTGCGCAACGAGCTGCGCGCGGTGGTGGGCGCGCGCTCCGCCCGCCCCGACCTGCACGCGATGCACGCGCCCGACCTCGACCCGATGCTCACCTTCGACATGCCCGCTCACGGTAAGCGCACTCCACGCTGCTACATTTTTCACCTTTATGTTATATATACGCTCGATAGGCAATCATTGCTACGTTGCTACGGTTTTTAAACCTACTTTTAACGTTTAACTATGTTATCTCAACTGTGTCGCGATAGTGAGTGCTGTCGGTATTGAACACTGCAGATTGACGGTGTCGTCGGTTTCAAGTGTCTGTTTTAATACCTACCTGATATTTTAATAAGTTCCGCTGCAAATATCATCTGACTCGGTACGGCTAATCTTGAAAATTTGTCATAAATAATTCTCCACAGTCATATGACGTACAAATTCTACACCGCCGCGCAACCATATCACACATTAACGTTTCTCGACGTAAGAGTTATCTCAAACGGGTAGTGTAAGGGAGACGAAACGAGTATAACGTACGGATAATAATTATGTCTATACTTGATGCAAACCGTATTCGGAATAAATGTAAACAAACCATTAATCTTCTTTTGCAGGTTTTTCACGCACTTACGTGTATTTCTACATCAATTCAACTAAAATACTGATTTAAATGTTTAAAAATTATTAATTTAATTCGCATTGACAAAATACTTACATCATATAACATTTTCGACAAGCGCATATTCACGGTTCCACAGCCCCATTACGTGATGTGAATTGGAACCATTTCAAAGAATGTACTCTTTTGCTGCATACCTCACCATGCTTAAAGATAGAAATAACTACCAAAACTATATAGCGTTTAATGGTGCTTACTAGTTTTGGTAATATATAATAAAGTTTGCAAATATAAAGCAGAAAAAAATATTAATCAACTCATAAAAACACAGTTAAAAGTTTTATTCCTATTATACCTAAGTTATTGCTAGGCAACACTTTGTATACATTTCTTCAAGATTCAATTTGAGTGAAGAAACACCTACAGTGTTTAGGGACAATCATTTTGGCGATCTTTTTTTAATGAATAAAGAGTTTCCTAAGTGTCATAAGCACTATCTTTATCTTATCTGTAGCTATTACAGATCTTATAGAAGATCGAGTATGCCAACTTTATTTTGACCTCACTACCTTCAATTTGTCATGTGGTGAATAATTTGGACATGTTTGGATTTCACCTCCAATATGTCATTACTTCCAGATAAAAATGAAATCGATTAATATTATTTGTAAGTTATTATGATTTTCAACAAAATTGGAATTCTTCAAGCCGCGGTTATAATTGTTCAGGATTACATGTTCTGATTTAGTATACGCCTACAATTTATATATCCCACTTTTCATCATTTTTTTTTTCACAATATTGACCATGTCTATGTGATTATCTTCTTGTAATTCCTTAAATGTCATGATTTTTATAAAACAAAGTAACACACGATCTCTTTACTAACACCTCTTTAACTAATTTCAATGGGTTTTGAAGTCTTAATTATTCTATACAGTGAACTCAACGGCGTAATAATTATACAGTCAGTTTAAATAAAACTTGATCATGAAGTCATTAAATTATTTTTTTAATTTATTTGGTGTCAAATAAATCTGTATCTAAATCTGTGATTATACGCCACTGGTGGTAATTATCGCATGTCCACAATTTGTGAACTTTTAAATCTTAGTATTTTAACGTTATCTTAGTTTTTAAATTTTTTAATATTTTAACGTCTTTTTTAAATAGAAAATAAAATAATAGTGGGCGGACTGATGTTTACTTGTATGTGACGTCATTGTAGACTCGAGACATTCCGGACTGTTGTGTTTTGCATGACCAACGTCTAAGAAAGTATATTTTTAATAACGAATTTCGGATTTTCGGATTTTTCAAGCTATTTTATTATATAAAAAAATACTTTATTTAATACTGTCAAATACCCAATTATTGATATTTAGGATTAGGATGCAAAAGTAACTATCTATTTTTTGATATGCTAAAGACAGCTCGATAGTGTAACATTATCAAATAAACTGCATCATTAAATAAATTTTTAACAACGATGTTTTCATCCGTTTTACCTCAATTTGGCTATATTCCGACGATTTTTATACGACTATTGTGGTCTGTCGGTCAGATCTTTCCAACATTTGAATGTACCGTATTGCATTCTTCAAGCCCTAGCGAGATAAGTTCCCCAAATTATATATTACAATCGGTTTACTGATCCACCAGAAATAAAAAGCCGAAATTTATGTTCATTTAATATTTCTGAAGATTATATATAAATGCAACATTCAACACAGACTGTGGTTCCCTAAAGAACGTGCGAAAATATATAGCAGCGATCGACCATTTTTATCTTGATGATCCAACCTTCGTAAGGACCCGATTGAGGATTCGTGTGTGTCGTTCAACGCAGTGTCGCTCGTAGCCAGTCGTGTTCCGTTACGATCCATCCTCTACGCCTACGTCTCATTCGTTCACATTCGGTTGTTTCTTATCGCTCCTTACTTGCGCCATTCTCATTATGCTTAGAGGGGCAAAATTATAATATTCGTATTGTACCGTGTTGCGTACGTAGGTGGCGGTTCAGCGGCGGGGGGCCGCGCGCCGACCGCCGCGCCCTCGTGGGACGCGACACAGAGCACATCGGTAAGCTTGGCCCGCGACTGCGCGACCGAACTATCCACTCACTCCACCTCCGTATCGGTTTTCATTATTTTTCGTAGAACTGCATATCTATAACGTATTGAGTCTGCTCCGCTGCGTGTGTTGTCGAGTCGATCATTCTCACACTTAGCCGCTGTTTCGATGAAATGTGCCCAACGTGCGTCCTTCTCGCCGCCGACTGATCGTTGCGGACGAACCATGGCCGTCGCGTCCGCTCGGTTTGGTGCATTTCTCTCTCTATCGACGAAGCTTTTGTGATGTGATGTATAATAATGATTTCTTATTCTAGTAAAAACTATTTGCGTTCTGTGCATTCTCAAATATTTTCTTAGACATAAACCCATGTTACAATGTGGGTATAATCATTTGCTTTTAAGTTTTCGAATATTCTTGTAATGTGTCTTAAGCTTTTCCTTAAAAAAATGGGGTAATTCGCATGCGCCATTTGCAATTTGTGGTGAAGGTTTTGAATTGTCAGTAGTATTTCAGATAAAAGAGTACAATAGTGTGCTTTTTTTGCTTTTGAAATGTTAGAGCATACGAATTATTTCGTTTATTGAGTGCCGTATTGTACCTTACAAAGATTGCATGAAGTTTATTACTCTTAAATCAGTTATTACATCATTATAGATAGTTGATAAAGGTGAAGCGACCATAACGCAGAGCAGAGTGAAAATTTAAATTATGGATGAAGAATATTAAATGTTTGTGTTTGAAGCTTTTAATTTGGTCGCATCTCATTTATTGGAACTAGGCGTGTTCTAGTACATTAAATTGCATTAATATTTTAATGATAAAATTTCACCAATAAAACTATTTATTTTATGATTTTATAAAATTTCTTTAACACATTATTTGAATACAATTTCAAGAATATTCTATTAGTAAGTATAGTAGGATAAAAGATTCTTTTTGCTCCTGATTTTTGAAGGATATGTAACACTTATAACTGCAAAATTAATAGTTATCGGTGTATATGTTATCAGCAAAAGCGTATAACTGATATATTACACTGGATTAAATTAAATTACATTTCCTCAATAAATAAGTCTAACCTAAAATAATTTTCTTTAATCCTGTGTAGTCTTAATTCAAATTTAGAGACTTCTTTTTTGTTTACTTGGATGTGGGTATGTAAATTTAATAGTTGCTTTGCTCATAAGAAAATAAACTGTTAAAAATAAATTTGCCGGATAGAATAACACGAGATATACAAAATAATATATGTATATGTGAATCAACTGACGATCTTATAACTTAGCTGGAAATCACGCTGTCTGTGAAGCGAGGGTTCCTGGGTTCGATTCCCGGTCGGGGCTTAATGAATACTTCGTTGTTCCATTTTAAGTGGGTAAATCGGGGGGTTGGCGGGTCGCAAGAGGATTTAAGAGGGGCATGAAAAAGCAACCCCGTCCAGTCGAGTTCAGAATTTACTTGATTAATGTAATCTGTAAAAAATAGCACAGTGAGCTTATTTTAATTTAAATTAGTTTATTTTTATAACGAACTATCGAACGAACTACAAGGAACCATTTTGTATACAAAACGAAATAAGCGTTGCTTTCATTAAACTCTGAAGCCGTCGACAGATATAACTGTGGCTATATTACAAATTCATCGCATATAATAACTTGTACTACCAACATAATAATATTCTAAAGATTGCCAACTGAGCATTTCGTATTGTATAGAATGCCTAACAAAAGTATGAAATCAATTTCACACTTTAACTGATCTTTCCCTAGAACGCCGAATAAACGGATTGCTGATAGCATATACACTAATGAATCCTACTGTCAAGTGATATAATTCATTTGAGAGAATAAATAGGTTTACTTTTAGTCCCAGTATTTTCTACAATGGTTTCTTGTGTTGAACTCATTATATTGTCTTCGAAGAATTTTTATCCAAATTAGGATTCTTTTTTACAGAATTTACGGGCAAACTATTACTAACTAATTATGTTTTTTAAAAAGTCAAGAAGGTTGTCCATTTAGTGTCGGTGCGAGTTTTTGGTCGAAATGCACTAACGTAATAACTAAAGCAGATGAAACATTTCTAGATGTAACTTGACAGATCATCGCTCACAAAACATATACTCATTTATTGACTGACATATAGCAGGTAATAACGCAATAGAGGACATTATTTCTTTATCATCTGTCTTTTTTGTGTGTGTATGTACAAAGAAAGAAATTTTTATTGTATGCGTAATAAATTTAAATATCTGTTAGTGACGATTTAATATTATGTCATGTTATGGTATGATAATAGTTAATTATTATAATCATGTTCATAAGGGATACATGTACACATTTTATTGATAGGTAAATTTTAAGTTGGTTTGCTATTATTTTAACTGGAATAGACTGTAAGATTGATAAAATATTTCAATAAAATAAAATGGTACACAAGTTATATTCAAATGAGAAAATATTGTATATTTGTTACGGATATGGATATTAGGGTTACTTTCATAGTAATGAGATTTTGTACCGCCTTATTTTCTCGTTAAAATAACGTCATGATTTAAAACTGATAATCTAATATAACTTTTGTTACAACAATAATCCGAAATAATATGCCACATCAAGAAATATGGATATAAACAGGAAAATGTATTTCGGTTTTGGTACGGAAGCAAAAGTTATACAATTATACATTCGTATTGTGTCTGCTCTTAGTTATTATGTGTGTGTATAACCGTAATAAATGCGCATAGACACTGCTATAAATTGTTGCAACCCTTCCGTGATGTCCGAGCTCATGATAATACATTATATTAAATATGCGCAATGACGTGCTTTGTGCACCGCGTGCTCCTTATTGTGTTGTGAAAGACCGAACTTCAAGTAAAACATGCGATCCGCAAACGCATTAAAAAGTATATTGATTATTTTCACGCGATAGATGTTGACATAAAATTTCGCCTGAAAGTAACATAGCACTCCGGGCCACGTTTTTGAAATATCACCTTTTAATATTGTATGATCGTGACAGAGTACTACGGAGCCGGGCTCGGCGGCGGCGGCGGCGGCGGGCGGTGATGAGGCGGCGGGCGCGAGCTGTGGCGGGACGGGCGCGGGGGGTGCGGGGGGCGCAGCGCCCGGCAAGGCGTCTCTCCTACAGAAGCTGCTGTCCCAGTCCCAGTGACGCAGAGCGACTGCCCGCCACCACGATCCTCGTTGACTTGCATTTATTCCTCGGCCGCCGGAGCCCGGGACCTCGCCGCGCCCGCGCACTAGCCGTGCTACTGATGGAACGTCTCTGTGTGAATAGATGTAATCTAGTTGTGCTAGTGAAACGAGTTGGGGAGTTCTTCGAGAATCGCGCTCGACTTCGTTAGATATCTGTATCTATGTATAGTTTTTATATGATGGAATTCGCTGAGACATATTATGACGGTAGCTTCCCGTGAGGAATAAAAATCCGCAATACTATCGACCCGTACGCGGAGTCTTCATTCATCATGTACAATAGAAACATACCGCGTGCAATATTGTATAGAAATAATAAACACATATTTTTTGGCGTTGTGAACGTTATGTATTATATTATGAAAGTCAGATGTTACCTGTTATGACAAAGTAAGTTGTATTGTAGTATTTGTGGAACGAGATGGCAGTGGTCGCTCCGAGAGTGAAAACGACATCTAGTTAGGGCACTTCGGTTTCTTACATTGATCGGTTCAATTTGACACTTGTTTGATGGACGTTATAATATGTTAAAACCTATACTTTGTGATAGCTTTCTGGAAAGTACATTTTAAAATGTTATGTTACTGCTAAGTATTTTACTCTCGGAGTATATAGAATTTGATAAAAAAACATAATATGTAAATAATGTTTTGTTAAATTATAGGTGTTACTTTATTGTAAATATTTTGTTATAATATCAGTGTGTTTCTTCATGTGATATAATTTCTTGTATCTTAAAAACATTTATTGATTTGATCAAACTTTTCTGGCTTTCTCTTTGAGATATGTATATTGTTACGTTTTTATTTGAAAATTACACAAATTGAGTTTGTTTTTGGATTCCAGTCAATACATGTTGAGATAACAGATGGGCTATCTGGGCGACAAACACGATACATGAAATGTAATGACAGTTGAATAGAGCGTAAATATATAATTATAAATGATTCTATACCTTCTAAGAGAATAAACGATCGAAGCCAGGTAGAGCGCTCCGTCTCATGGCTAATGTGCTGATTTGTACACGAGGCGTATGCGAATAAATACATATTTGTAGACTACGAATGAACCTGACTAAAATGTCAAGTATAAACACAAGATCCGAGATAGAACCGGATCTCGTCGTTATCTGCACATGATTGACATCGTGACTTGTATATATTTAGCGGCTTCTTGTTTTTTTTTTATAATTATCTGTAGTCGGTATAAAAGTTTGGCCACATTCATTAAGTATACGTTAAATTAGTTGTAGCGCGTCAATGTTTATTTTTCTTTTAAATATTTGTTATATTAATCAGTGTGTCTGTTAGCCGTATCCCCCTATGATAAATCGGTGTGGGTACCACGCGCGGCGTGCGTAGATGTCGTAGTGATTGTTTGATATTATAAGAATCTTGTATAGATCGCGGCGATACATGAATGCTCAATATTAAACCAGACTCCTCTAATGTATCGATTCGACGGAGTTAATTCGCTCTCGATGTTTTTTCTAGAATTCAAATAAATTTAATCGTTTCTCATATAATTTAACACGAGTGAATGGGATAAGTGAAATACGGAATGACTTTAAACATAAGATGGCTATTTTTGTAAGAGATAGAAAGTTATTATATAGTTGCTACAGTAAAGGACGTAATCGTAGTCGTAGGGATAAAAATTACGTTCAATGTTAGAGCTGAGACTGTAGGCTATTGGACGGTGGGCGGAGGTGCGCGCCTTGTGTACGATTGACGTTCGTTGCGTACGTTCGCTGGTGTGGTGATTACTGCGTATTGAAAACTAGTACTTAATACGTAGTAGTCTGTATTGCACGTAATGAGAGAACGTATAAATTGTGGCCGGCCGCACGCACACTAATGTCCTCACCGTCGCACGTATTGATGGTTTGTTTGAGAACAATTGTACACGGCGTCGCTTCCGTTACCACTTCCAATAATATCTAAGTGTTTAGGTTCAAGGCAGTGTTACATGTACGGCATACTTTGGGTGGTCTCGACGGCAGTATATTGTTAATGTTGCAAATGTGCATAATTTCATCGTTATTTAATTACTTATAAAATTTAGCACCAACTTTTTATCAGTATTTTGCGTCTTTTCGGACAGTGATACGTATCAAGAGACTTCCCATGCGGAAGCTTTGAGGAACCTTCGATATGTCGCGATGCGAACACAGATTTGACAAAACCTAGGTATAACAGACGACGTAGTCACGACGCAGTTATAGTTTGACGATATTGTTAAATGGTTAACTTTCTTCCGATTTGCCAATGGTTACGTTGTCAATATCTTCGTTCGAATCTCGAATTTCACGATATGTATATCGCGGTTCGAAATGACGATTATTTTGAAATTTAAAAGTTAAGACTTTTAGAATCGCACAATCTTACTTGTAACTTACTAACTAAGCATAATTTAAACGTAACTCGTAAATTAGAACTTTGCGCTTGACGTGTGGTATTACTCAAATGTAAGGGAATGTCAGCCTCCCATTGATGAAAACACGTTTAAAATCCTGTTGCGTTCGGGACCACAACTCAGTGTTAAGATTATTATTATATTTACCAACACCAGTACCAATGACTAAAATATTCCCATTCACCATTTGCTTAGTTCGCTTGGGCCATTTGGGAGGCGTGATTGATAGAATTGTTCATTCAAATATTCTCTGTCAATTTGCAGCAACTAATAGTAAGACGTGAACAGTCTCACACGAGCTATTGTACTTTCCTTGTTACTTTCCTAGTTGTACTCCGATGTACATGACGGCTTTGTCTGGTTTCATTGAGTTTGCCAGATTTATTCATTTTAAAGTAAATAAATGGCAATTACTTAAGTGGTTATAAAGTACTTAACAAATTATGGGGGGTTCGTTTTAATTGGACATTTCTGGATGCTGACAGAATATTTAACTAGTGGCTTTAGAAGTAACTTCTCACGACTACCAACCATAGTATGTAATAGCAAGTAATGTACGCTAAATTAAATTGTGATGTATGTTATATTACCTACCTAACGATGAACGTACAAATAATAATATGTAGAGGATATCCATAAAACCAAATTTAAAAGTAAATTGACTAAGGAAATATATATAAATATTTTTATACCCTAACAATTTAAATAGATGTGATGTTTCGAATACTAAACATTTTCATTGGAGACACGAATTGGGAGGACGAAATTTTACTACTCCATTAGCGTTAACAATAGTGAGATAAAGCTTTACGGTATCCGAGAAACAGCAATATTATACTTCATTCCACTTAGCTCGTTACGAGGAAACATGCTCGTCGTGTTGTCCGGATAAGATATACCAAATGTATAAGTACAAGTGATGGCCTTGTTGGGTGACACCGTCAAATCTCATAGTTGAGGGTTATAGTCAAGTTAACACCATAAGTTATAAAGAGTACCGAAATGCGAAGCTTATTTACGGATCGCTAGATACTGCATTAAATGCCGTCACTTAGTTTTTGAAGTCTCAGTGAGAATTTAATGTACCCAAAGAATGCTATATTTTTTACAGGTTTACGGTAACGTAGTTATGTAACAAAGATTCGTATTGAGAACACGTCCACTGAATGGGTTAATAATGGTTTTCCGTAAATTAAAATGTATATACAAAAAAAAAACAATAGCATCGACGATGCATGGGTGCCTCAAATTACAAAGTAAAAAGTAATAAGTATTTTTAAACGTCACCTTAAGAAGAAAAACATTAATATTATACGATATGGAAATATGCATTAGTGTTACATTAATAAATAGTTATTGAAGGGTTGCAGACACTTAAACTTCCGTTAAACAATGCGAAATGAAGTATCTCATACGCCAATTTAATAGTAATAGTTATAAAACATTGCATCGAAATCATTAGGACGGTTGATTAGTAGATAACTTATATAATATATATCGACGCAAAAATATTTTTAAGACAAGTATTGTGTAAAGACTCAAATTTTGTACAACTAATTTCATACTCGAGATATACTATAACGGTATCTGGCGACATTACCAAGTTAAGATACATAAAAAATATTGTGTGAAAATAATACCTAATGCGTCTTCCAAGTAATAATAATGTGGTACTAAAACAATATACTGGGCTTCTGTAAGCATTAAAGTTATTGTCACGTCGAATGGAACCAGTACATTATCGCATAATGACATTGGCTACTAATACTGTTATGGAGACTAAAGTAAATAATGGACTTTAAAGTCATCAACGAAAAGATATTCCTATAAGATAAATTAATATTTTGGTAAACGAACATTAGAATGTTAAATGGGCTTTATGAATAAAAATACTTTACGCAAATCGTCTATTAAATTATTATATGTCCTATTTAAGTATTCGTCTTGATCTAACGGTTGACTCCAATCGAACGCGTAGTATATGGATATTGTTAAAAATGTTATTTCTCTGGAAATATAGCTTTTTGCGCAATTTAATGTTGTCTGTTTTGGTATCATTGTCTGGAGTAGAGTCAACCGATGTCGAACACATGATCTGTTAACGTATAGATGCGTCTCGCTGTATGGACTCCAGTTTTGTTTACGAGTCGTTGAATTTTTTGAAATTTCGGCTGCTATTTCTATATAATTATGTGTTATATCAACTGTTGCAAAATTAATAGTTATTAACTATTAGACATTAAGTCATGTGGAATAATTAGGGCATGATAGATTTTACAATTATTATTAATCTTGAAAAGAAAAATTTGGTCTACGTATATGGAAATGTTATATATTACTACTATATATATATGTATATGTTATCGGAAGTTCTATGTAAACCAATCGAAACATACATTTCTTGTGTTAAGATTATGTTAATCCCTTAACACAGAGTACATAAACCTAGGAAATTGTATATTAATAGGGTCCAAAATTTCCATCCAGTGTTAAAAATAAATCGGACTGTAAGAATTTATAAATTGGACTGTTTTAAACAAATGTGATAATTCATTATTTTTATGTGACCTAACTACTCTGTGGTGAGGGAACCATCGTAGCAATCACTTGGCGTAACATGGACTACGGAAACATTGATGGGTACGGGAATCTTTGTTTCGCGGGGAAAACATAATTAGTACACTTAATCTATTTCTTGTTAATTTTCAAGTAGGATTTGACATTTTTTCTACATTTTTTTATATTCTATATAATAATTCCTCTGTACAATATTAAGTGTGATAAATGTATTTATAATTAGATGACAGTCGCTAACACAATGAGGTAGTCATAATCCCGTACATAATTGATTTTATTTTTTGTATAAAATCGTACCTCTTGTCTTGGCCTGTCGTCTGTAAACAGGGGTATATTTTGTATTGTGTATATTTATTTAGGTGTAACATTCAGTTATAGATAAAGCTAATTATGTTTTTTCTAGGACACTGCAAAGTGATTTTAGTTACTGGCTAGTGTGGCTAGACACCAGAAAGGATTACGGCTCGTACATGCTTTATTAATCTAATATCTTAAGAAGTGAAAGATGATTTGTTGTGTCAAACACGACGTTACGGGTGGGTTATCTTCGTCAGCTTTAACGACTAATTAAGTATGTCCAAGTCTTGAGCAGACTAAAACTTAATTGATTAATGTTGCATATTATGTATAGAACTAGTCTCAGCTTGTGCCGTAATACTTTTTGTGGATGGCTGTTAAGTCTGTGTTATTTAGTTCTTCAACTTTAGATAAGGCCTCTTTTGTTTTGCTGTGCATTTCTTCGCATTGTATGTATGTATGTTTATATATTGTAAATAGCTAAAATACATATATTTTTACGACTAGAATACACAACCAAAGTTGTTATAAAGTGATGGTTGATTAAATAATAAATTTGATATAGGTCGTTATGTTTATATTTTGTGTAAACGTACAGTGGAGAAATCTGCTGTGTGGTTATAACCGAGTCTTGTCGAAGCCTTTTACACAACCGCCCTGATATTAGTGAAAACGAATTTATTATTTTTGGTACAAAATTCGAATAAATTATTATCGATAAATTATTCCATTACAATACAGTAATGACAATGAAATAAATAGCTGAAGTGTGGCTTACTCTGTTTTTGTTCCTAATTGTTGGTTCCGGATTACGTTCTGTATACTTGTCAATTAATCGAAGCCGACACTTGATGAGCGAGGTTTTTAATTGTAATATTTTATTCATCAATAGAAACAGGCGTTTTGAGTACACTACTTTAAGTTGTATTTTTTTGTACATTTTAGATTCGAAAATATAATAATATCTAAATGATAAGTCGTTTTATTTCTATCCTTAAACTTAAGATTATTTTTAAACTTTGAGTAAAAGTATTAAATTTGCCCTGTTTTTATATTATAGTTTAGAACTCAATACTTTGGACTTTGAAGATGTCTAGACACAACAATAGACACTACAATGAAGCCTGAAATATAATTCCTCGGTCGCGTATTCCGCCAAAACTTATCAAAGGGTACTTTTGGTGTGGTTTAATTTCGTTGAGCGCGCGAATGTGATGCACCTATTCACGATAAAAATAGATTTTAAATAATGGCACCATCTGCGAGTCCGTGAAAAGCCCTCGGCGAACATTTTCTACTTCGAACCACGTGTTCAGTAGACTACATGCATATGTACGAAAACAAGGAGCAATAAATCAAAACATACCCAATGAATCAAACTGCTTTAATCAGTATGTTTATGGCAGTGTTTGGTGCCATGTCATAATTATGCCTACTCAAATTGAGACCCCATTATGGCCGTATCTAGCCTTTTTTGTTACTCACACAACATTTTTGTATTCGAACAATTGAAGCAATACTTTCCTCGCATTCAATTAGCGTAAATACCGTACTGAAATCTGACAGTATCGCGATGATGGTGGTAGAGAGCGCCTGGTGCTGGCCACTTGCAACAATAATTCTTACAATAATAGTATGGCGATATTTTGCATATTGTACAAACTTTCTGTGGTGCAGTTACAGGTGGAAGGGTATTCAATATGGGCATGTTTGTACTGCGGAGGTATGTAATTTTTCCAATTCTTATATTCTAACCCTCACATAGCTAGTAGGTACTTAATACAAAAAAGTCAATACAATAAAAAAATCTCTGCTACATTGGTTGTCTTTATTTAAAGCTAATAGCTGGCAACGAATAATTTGCCGACAATACGAAAATTCTACGATACCGTATATGAAACTATTTTAAAATTCTAGATAACATTTTATTAGAGATTCGTGTAAAATACAGTAATACAATTTAATTGTGCGGAAATATATGTATGTTGAAACCACATTGCTCAGTGGCTTTTAATTGTTTTAATGATAATAAAACAATAGAAACTGAATATACTTATTAGCAATACCTAATTTGTTGTGTGAGTAACAAAATTTATAAAGAAAAACTTATGTTTATTCAAATTAAGTCATCTGTTGTCACATAAATCTACCCGTACGACCCATAGCATATTATATTTTATTCCATTCTTATAAAATATATAGTACCTACCTGTATTGCATCCGTCGTTTAGTAGGTGAATTGTGAATTAAGACTAATTACAAAATTTAGCATACTTGGTAATGTAAATTGATTGCCGAGGTCGAGCGAAAACTTTATAATTGAGCTAAATTGCTTATTAACCATTTGTGTCAGTCTAGATCATGGATTGTCTATTTTTAATTATGGCGATTTAATAATTTTGAATGACGAAAAATCACAAATGAGTAAACATAGCTAATAAGAAAGTCATCATCGCGTAATGTACCTATGCATATGTATAATAACTGCAACCGAAACACTAAATACACTATAATTAAAAAAAAATCTTTTAGAAGTAGGTGCCTTTGCAGGCGATTCAATTAAAAAAAACTGGCACCATAATACTTAGCACTTTCCCTCATCAAATTATTTTATCCCATTTGAAGGCGGTTTTCCTGTTTTGGCAAAAGATTTTTAATTTTTGTTTCTTCCTTTTAGTGGTTCCTTCTATAACACAGGAGTGATGTTATGTTATTCAATAGTATAAACAATGCATACACAAGCCGCAATCTTGAGACATCTGTTGTAATTTTTTGAAGAGTTCCGTTGCCTGTCTTCGAAAGTAATAAGATCGCGATCATCACCAAATTAATGAGGCCAACCCGGGAGCCACACATACACACTATAATAAACACTTCATTTTGTTCATTTTATATCGATAAATAATAAAATGAGCACCTTATACACGTAGGGGAAGATAGGGCAATCGTGGTCAGCGGGCAATGATGGTCACGCACACAACTAAACCCAAAACAGTCCCTTACGCGTGTGACACGCGTCAACGTCTCGCTCTTCAC
>DWJN01001958.1:0-16398 GCA_018248895.1 Carystus phorcus | reverse complement strand
AATTGACTTTAAATAATTGCATTCAATTATTACTCTGGTATGTGCAATAAACTGGTACCGTGTAAATGGGCCTTAAGGTTCCCAAAGTATATCTTTAATATTTTTCATTACAAAACAAGTATATAAATAACTCCTTTCAGCGTTCAATTGTGTTTATAAAACGTCTTTTTATTTGTATTATGAATTAGAAAGGCTTAGAAATAATAAAATTTAAAATTATATTGAATTCTTAATTTGTGCAAGATGCTCCAAGAATATGTTTCTATCAAATAAAATAGGTAAACAAAAGATTATGTTAAAGGGTTTTATTGAAAAAATCAAATAATGATTATGAACTGAAAGCTAATAATAATTGAAAAAGGTCCTAGGTCATCATACCATTCTCCTCATTAATCTACGGCATTGATCAGTCAAAAAGATAATAAAATCCTTGGGCATAGTATTTACATATTCAGATTATGCTATAATTGTATTGTCATCAAAAGAAGGGTTTGTCAAACATCAGATCAATCTATCAACAGGAAGGATGTCAAACTTTAAGTACTAACTTTGACTCAAATATACAGGGCAAGCTAGATAAAACCGTTGAAAAATAACCTGCTTGTTTTTCTGAATTGCTATCTGTTTTAATTGCCTAATTAGAATATACTTCTCGTAAAGAGACATTGCAGCCCTAGGTTATAGAAACTACAATGTACGTGTTTATGGAACCCAGTACTTTATTTGGCATCTTCACTTTATATGTCCACCGGGACATCTCTATGTTTTACCCTTTGACCGTACCCCAATTCGCTGTTAAATATATATAAGCCGGTGCATCTATAAAAGATTGTGCAACTTTAAATAGTTTTACCTATTAAGGTCATGTTCACACAATACGTCATATTCAGACACTGGTTTTTACAAATCTACATCTATTTGTAAATCTAAATAGTTCACACTAATACTTGTGGTAACGTAAGTTTAAAGTAATATATTAAACATACATTTCCTTAGAGAAACTCTTTAAACGAAGTAAAACTGATAACATGTATTGCTGGTTCAGTATAATATTTAATTGTACAATCGAACACGATCCCTGTTGTGGGTCGAAAGTCGGCAACAGTCATTACTAATAATTAAATACTTCACGCCGAAATTACACGCTCGACTCTTGTATTTTAATATGGACAAAAGTACCAAATTCAACAACGAAAGCAAATTATTCACCTTTAACAAAATGAATAAATTCAATTTAAAAGTCAATCAGTTTAATAAGGATGAATCTGTAATTACACATTATTTAGCCTCCAAAATAAACAAGATACTTACCTCAATGTTATTGAAGTACGACGGACGATTATCGACGATATCAGTAAACTATATTGTGTATACCCAACACCTTAAATTGATAAATAAATACAATCATACCATTTATATGTACAGTTGAATCTGACACGTCGACTGTGACATTGGAAGGAATTGATATTACCACAGAATAGAGATATAATAGAAAGCATTTTATAGTTAGTATTAAAATACTGAAAAACAATATACTGAGGCTACAGTTGAGGCCACGGCAAACACTTTGACTAAATCCTATTAAATGCAAGCCAAAATTTCATCGAAAATGTTAAACTCTAATTAACAAACGAAAAATAAAGTTTTTTATAGTACTAGATATTGAGCTAGAACTCTAATCACTGCAGCGTCAAAAGCGGCAGCGAGACAAAGAGGCCTTTTAATTGGATTTCCACCACGGGGAACTTTCTGTCATCTCTCTATTCCGAGCTGAGCTACTACTACACATCAATCTACCACTACCAAGTACTTGTTAGTACATATAGCATGCACACAAACAAAGGAAATAAAGAATAAAGAACTTGGTCAGATGAGACAAAACAATTTACTATACAACAAGAAAGAAATATATTAAGATTTGTAATTTAACACAAAAATTCCGTTTTATTCGTATCAATATGTAGATTTACAGAGAAGCTGAGCATAATTATACGAAAAACTGTTGGAAAAATTCATGATCTGATATCGGAATGTCTACAGCGCCATCCTTTATCAATATTGATAATTGTGTAACAAATAAAAAGAACATAGTAATGATAATGAGAGATCAATCGAGAACTTAAAAAATTATACATACATATCTACCTCATCTGACCAAGTATCAAGTAGCGAGAAGCGTACACATAATATGGCTGTCTCAATTGCCACTTACGGGGATAGAGGCTGGTTTGTTGACAACCACAATGTCCTCGTCGATATGTACGAGGGTGATCGGTTGGCTGGTCACTGGTACTTCGTGCCTGCAACGATACACACGTCAGGCGGCGCTTTGGTGGTTGGGACGCTGAGCAACGTTGAGCAAAATGAGAATTTTACATTACTTGAAACACTTACTACAGTCTTTTTGATTGATTTGATTTGATTTACTACGAGTAAATTCGTGATTAACATTAGAAAATCTGTTCTAATTATAAACGTGACAAGTTCTATTTGTTTAAACACCCTCAAATTTGACGAAATATTTTCGTTGCGTATTTAATGTGCCTACGTCGTTTTTTCCTTTTTCAATATCATCCGTCATCTCAAAGAATAATCGACTTTAATAAGCGGTAATATACTCCAGGGAGTAAATTTCTCGAATCTCTATAAATGAAAATTTTACAGACATGAACGATAGCTATGTGCCCAATGGAATAGGGAACATTTCAGCAATCAATAGATTTATTTAATTTTATTCCAAATTGGCTCAAAATGTTATACTTTGAGACCTACCGATTAAATGTGAAGATTTTAATTATGTAAGCGTTTATTACATCGAATTGAAGAACAATTGAGTGGGGAATGTCAGTGTGCAGATAATATGCCCACGTGACGACTTACAACAGTAATTAAAGCTAAATCCCACCTGCATCAGCCACTCGGTCGAAGTGTAATGGAGCTTCGGTTGTTAGTCGCGCGATAAATCCCCCTTTCGCGCGCATTACGCCCAAAGGACTTTAAACGACCCAACCCCTTTGTTGTGGTCACAATGAAAATGGAAACGAGTCACATCACTACGCCGGTATCTCTGGCGCTTTAAAGACATTACCAACTTGAATTTCTTCGCCGATTTTTTTATCAGTTACATATTGAGGTACTCAAATTTTATTAGCTACGACGCGTATTTCAAAACAAATTGAGATAGAAGAGGCGTCATTAAAAATAATCAAGAACGAAGTTATTGATAATTATTGTAAAGTAACTAACGATATTAATTTTAGTAATACTATCCAATGCATGAGTAACATACCTATTCACGATCGATCGTTTTTTTACGATTGCAATGCTCCATGATGACGCGAACAAATTGCTCAGGGTCCGTCATACCATTAATCGGTCGTGCCGTATGAAATACAGATAAGACGATACCAAAACAACAGCAAATGAACATGCGTGAGCGAAGGTAGTCGTGAGATAACGATTAAATGATCACAAATACGGATACCATACAGTAGCGAATATCAATCCAGAATCTAAGATTTATCAGAGTCGGTATCTTGGTAATTAAAGTACACTCGCATGCTCATCCGGTGCTTGAGATCGTTTGGAATACCATTATATTACATCACTAAGGGCTAATACGTACAAACAAGCTTAATAGCAAAATCCTTACGAAATAACTATTTCACCTTTCACATTTCTTACAAACGGGTTAGAGTTGATGAAATAAATTATATTTACAACCACACCGGATCTCCTTCCAGGATTTTTGGAGTCACTTAGTAAATAGAGAAGACAGAAGACAAGACAGAAGACAGTATTGTTAAAGTTGTTTATATAATAGTGGAAGATCTTTATGTTGCGTTGTCTTAATACGACGATTTAATTGTGAGACAAAGCTTCATAGGTAGCTTAACGGTCCCCAGTGAAGTGCCAGATAATTAAATTCTATACTGTCTCAAATAAAGATTTATTGCCATACACCATCAGAATATAATAAGTATAGAATCAAAACGTCATCGAAAAATCGTCGAGAGCTCAAACGTATATTAGCATATATCCCAATCATATATGAAGCACTCGCACCTTTCTAAGATAGAGCTGATAGTACTTATTATATTTCGATGTCAGAGCCTGCAAATATAATGTGAAGTAAAATTGTACCTATGGACCACGTTGGCGAGGAGATCGTTGTGTTTAAGCCTGTAGTCTGGGTCCACTCTCTCGTAGTTGACGGTGAGGGTGCCAGCTCTGATGCAGCGCTCGTACTCAGCGGCAGGGTGGGCCCTGAACTCTCGCGCGAATACATCCAAGATCTTCTCGCCGACCCATCGCCCTTTGGTGAAAGTTGTGAAGGTGAAGTAGTACGGGTAGACTTTCCTAAGTCCTGCAAACGAAATATTATACATAAAATCTGCAATTCTAATTGCGCTACTCTGTAATTAGTAAAGAATACTGGGCCTAATTGCATTGCTTCTTGAAAAGAAAACATGGGCCTCACTGTTGATCTCAGAAACGGACATAGCTCATATTAAATCAGGCTCAAGACTAGATTGAATTAAACCCATTTGAAGAGAAAAATCTTTTAGGTTAGGTCCCTTAAATTGTATATCAAGAAACAAATCAAGGATATTGTGCCTAAGTGCTGTTGTGCCTAAAGAAAGTAAATGATTTTGATTTTATTCCAGGAAAAACGTCTAGTAACTTTGTGATACTAGAATCGCAAATTTCGCTATCTTCATGATTGTATGGCAAGTCTGTAGCTTAGTTGATAGGGGTTGAAGGCATGTTGCAAAAGGGTATTCGATTCCCAGCTGGGGCAGACATTTATAAAATTGAAGTGTATTTATAAATACCTACATCAAATAAATTATTTGATTTTTTTTAAGACATGTTGTTTGTTTGTCCATGCAACTTGCGATCATCTTTTTATGTCAGACCGTGCACTTGTCTATATATTACAAATATAAAACAGTTCAGAATATTTTCAACGAAGTATAAAAACATGTGTATTTTATTGATAACTACAACTCGTCAATACTTACAAAACGATAAAAAATAAAGCCCATTTAACAAATAATGGATAACAACGGGTGTAACTGTCTTCGTTTAGCCTCTATTTATTAATATTATTATTCTGTTTCTGTGTATGTCACTGAATTCTTAAACGGTTGAATCGATTTAGCTGATTTTTATGTATATTGTATTGTATTCGAGAATAGTTTAGACTCACAATGGATCCGATAGAAAATGTTGCAGAATAATATACCCTAGAATCGCTACTACATACATATATAGAATTCATATTCTATTAATATCATTCACAAAACCCTTTGATACCATTTCACAGGTGATATTGCCAGAAGTGCCAGTTATCAACGACTAGTATTTGCAACGCAAAGCTCGCTCACGTACTGACTTGAATGTCTGATGAATTTACATGGCATGCGTCAATTGTCATCGTTGGGTTTGACTCGGCGAATCACTTCGTTATTTATACACTTTCATGTATTACTAGCTTTAATAAAGCCCTTAAATAAATTTTAAAGATAATTTATATTGTATGTCATAAAAACTTTCCGACGTCCTTTTTAATATCTATTGGCATAAAAGCGTAACAAACAATTTTACATTCACATTTATAAGAATAAATGATTACCTATTATTCGATGTTAAACTGTTGAAACTTTGTATGCCAAGATAGGTGGAAATAGAAGCGACTTAATCTTGAACTATTATAGATTAATTTAGCCAATTTGCAACATATACTACATTAAATTTAATAGTGTCATAACAAATACAATTAAATCCATGTTGTGCCATACGACGAAAACGGACAATCAAAATTCTGTTACCTAATTTTCAATCGATGTTTTATGTCATTATATACCATTTATCGTTTATCGTATAAGTCATTCTGGTCTAAATGAAATGAGAAGCTGTGTGATTTTTAGGTAACTAGTCGATAAGTGTGTAGACAAGTCATTTAATGGTAAGTGGTTACTATTGGCCACATTTATCAATAACATCAAAGCTATCACCGAACAGTTGCAGACTAAGAATGAAGGGACAAGAAAGGAAACATTGGCTTTCAAGTCGTTTAGCGGCTGTTTGCTATAGAATAGTATAATGGTAGCCAACCTAGCAGGTTGCGGAAAGATTTTGGAATATTAAGGACTTCATAACAATTCACTGGATCGTTAGTAATATTTCACATGTATAAACAGTAAAGCAGCTGAAGGAATATACGTCCCTGATAGAGGAAACTATATTTCCTTTGCTACTACTGTAATTCAGCACCAATACACACAAAACGAACTGACAACCTTCCGCGGCGAGTTGTCAACCGAGTCACGTACACCACTACACGGGGTCGTCCGTTTACAATGATTACGACACTGACAACAAATTGTAAGATATTTTAGTAATACTATCGTCACGGGAACATATCATGTACCTTATACCTGATAACATACATTCGTTTTGCTACGAACGTGTCGGTACGAATTGTGAATGCGAGCGAAGTCTGCAGAATTGAGTAATACATAATTTTGATTCAAATGAAGTCCTCGAATGGTAATCGTAGTGCTGAAAATAGAGGGTAGTGAGCCCGACTAGATTCAATGCTGATCTGAAGACGAGAAGAATCTGCTGGAAATCTTAGGATCGGTGGGAGTTGCGCAAATTAAGTTAGCGCTTTATGTAGCCGTGGACGTTCAAAGACTTACGAATGGGTGGAAAATGAATGATTAAGTTTTATTTATGCTGTGCATGAAGGAATCGATCAAATAATCAATTTCAATAATTTATGTAACTTCTTCATCTTTATAAGTTAGCAAGATAATAACAACTACAAACTAGCAATTTGGTTTATCTTATAAAAAATGAAGCTAAAATGTAATAAGTCAACATTGAGAGGTTCCTCTAAGTTACAATGTGTTTGTAAAGCAAATAACTCAACAGTGATACGAGTTCGATAATAGATCCAAATCTACAAAACATTTGATGAAGTTAATGAGAATAAAAGATCTTATAGTCTGTTGCCACTGTCCTTATAGTTCGTTCACATGTGACGTCACGGCATGTCTTACCGTTTGGCATGTCCACCGGCTGACGTTGTTCCGCATTACGTACCACGTGCCAATGTACTTGTATGCTGTGACGTAATTGTCATGTCACATGCTCCAGTTTAATCCTGGATAGTCCAGCTAGCCAGCCATGCACCTGTCGCTGTGCATTGGCAAATATGTTTCGAATGTGTAGGTGATCGTGTTACATCTTGATTCTCTGTGAAAAATTCTTCAGAGCCTTTGAATTTGAATAAAACCAGTGTGATGCAATAATGTTGTAACACGACAGTTTCATCAATAGTTATCTTTAGAACATCAACTATTGTAGAAATAGGGTTCGTTATTTGTGGTCTTCTAGTTCAATAACAATCGGTAAATCCAATTTAGTACATCACAATCGAAAACCTATCTACGTCGTGAAATAAAAACAAAACGTGTAACTTCCACAGCGCAAAAATATTGTCGATGACGAAACGAATTTGTTTTTTTAAACATTCGAATATCGAGCTAACATGTTCTACCGTCTTTTGTTCCGTTTCCAATTTGGAAGAATCGAAAGCTTCCGCCTTCGTGAACCAGGTCACCGGGAGGCCTGTAAATCTGCCAAGTCATAGCCGAATATGAAAATTTTCAATGTGCATTAACGTGGAGTGCTGTTATAACTTTAATGTACTGAAGAGCTTAGTCATTTTGTAGGTATACGCTTGGAGAATTTAGTGTTACGTAAGTCCGTGTGGAGTTCATTGAAGACCTTGAATAAGGCGTTCCGCAAAGTAGACACTTGGTTATTGTCACGGGATACCATTACAATAGACCATGGTATGACCATGTGATTTCGGCAACCACAGTGGCCGTGACACAGATCCAGGTTGCTAATTCTGGTTAATGCTACAGTTTAAAGTTTGTTTTCCGGCATTAACGACGGAGGTCAATGAAGAAACTTCCTTTTGTCTTTCGTGTCGGTCTGCGAATTGCACGGAAGTTTATTAATGTTCCTTGTATCTTCAATTGACATCTTTTAGTGTCTAGTTTGTGACATATATGTACATAGAAGCAAGTAGACAAGTAATGTCTAAGTCTGTGCACTGGTTGATTTCATATTTTGATTGCATGAAAGCATCCAATAGTCATGTTTAATACACACAGAAGTGTTTAAGATTGCCAATGTTATATTATGTTGTGATTTTATATTATGTTATGTGAGCTTGCAATGGCTTCTCCAAAGACTACAATTTGGATAACTGAAGATCAGAGACCGTTGGTTTTTCCCGGACTCTAACATAATGCTGAGCAGTTCGCTTTTAGTAAAGATTGTTCGCGACAATATTCTAGTGTATTACTGTGTACTAACTCCTGTGCACTGTCCTGTTTATCTACTGTTGTCATTGTTTTATTTTTATGCTTAGGCGTTACGCGTGTGACCACTTGAAACGAACGTCATTTTACGAAATCAATGCAAATTTCTTTCATATTCTTTTTCTTTCGTAATATTATTGCATGGACTCTTAAAAAGTGTTATAACGATAACTATATAATCATCTAAGGACAACAACGTACTTATGTTCCGCTGACAATACACTTATTTATAGGCAACGCTGACCATACCACGTGGATATCCAACTGTTAGTCAGTTTGTAATATAAAATTGGCAATTTTGTTTTAGAATTTCTTGTAGCGAGCAGTATATTATGTCGCCATGACCCCGACATCCTGTAGCAGCTGTAACCGACTTCAAAGAGGATTTTATTTAAAAATAGCTGAATGGCGTCCGCGATTTCGTTCTCAGAAATATTGAACTCTGAAGAAGGAAGTATTCTGTCATATTCAAGTAGATCGAACTAGATATTTGTTTACTTGTTTGTATAACGCCAATTCTATAGAAATCCTTTCTTAGTGCCCTCTCACTATACACGGAATCCCTGTACAAATTTTCATGCTTCTAGATCCATTGGTTTAGGGCTTATTATGGTCATTTATGTAGAGTACAAATGTATGATTACTCTTAAAGACTAAAATAATTATGAACGTCATGTATCTCAACTCAACATAGAAAGCGCGCGATGTTTTTAGTAAAATTTTCCATTCACTGTTGCAGGGATTTAAACATTCAATAAAACAATTAAAAGTAGACTCCTTAGTATTACTATTTTATTACCTGTGTGCTAATTAACCTGTCTCTCAAATATAGAAATTTCATATAATTAGGTGACTGGATTTAAGAACTGAAAGAGCATAATACAATATAAAATTTCAGTAAACACAAATGAATCGCAATACACTAAAATTAAAAGCTTTCAGCAAGTTAATACCCAGATATAAAACGAAATACAAACGGGAAAGCATTTGTCTATTTTTTTATATCAATCTTTTATCTTGTAGTTTGTCTAACAAAGAGAACGATTCTGCATTATCCATCTGCTCGTCCGTTCTCGTCTTACGCAAACATTATTTATATCTACGGAAATTGAAGCCGTACGCTTTCTTCAGTCTAGGTATGGAAATGTGAATACTGGATTTACAAGAATTTTGTTTATTTTAAATCGTATATGTATGTAGCAAATGTAATGTTTAGTACTATATCAATATCCGTATAGTAAGTTCGTGTATGCAATATGTAGTTGACTAGATATTTCATACACGTAACATTTGTTCATGTATATCATTCACTCCATTCAACATTCTAATGTGCGAATAATACCCCCTTTTCTAAGTCTAGTCTTTAGTCTATATATTTCGATTTATCTTGTGAATTTTTTCATCGCAAAAAACTAATTCATGCCATCGCGTAAAAAGAGCGTAAAATTTACCCTTACAGCATGTCCGAACAGTTGTACAAATATACCACTGAAATAATATTTGTGAAGGATGCTTGAACAAGTCTAAGCTTGCGCAGGTACGAGTATATCGTTACGTGTATGGCATAAATTAATGTGCATTACTTCTTAACACCACATCATTTACCATCAGGTGACTACACTTACATATTATAATTTACTTACATCCTACTTTTTACTTTTTGCTTTTATTCTTTTTGGTATAATTAGTCCCGGCAGTTTAAATGTTAAGTCGTGGTTGCCTATAATTGGGAGGGCACTTAATATGTTCCTAATTGGATTTTAGTTATAAGTGTGTGGTGTACCTTCCGTTGGTAATCCTAAATAAATAAATAAATAAAAATATTGTGGTCAAGCATTAACTTTATCATGTAAAAAGAACATTACCGCTAAACTTGCTATATTGTCGGTTATCTATCTCACTCTTAAAGTAATGCTTTCTTTCTCCTGCCTTCTTTCGTGACAACATTAATGATGTCTGATGTCAATGGGCGATGGTCTCTTACCATCAAGTGGCTTATCTACCTGCTTGTCGAATACTTACATAAAGAAAGTGCCACAATGTTTTCTTTTCCCCTATTTGTTAAACACTTGTATAACATACCATTTTCAATGTAGTAGGAGGTCTCATTATATCTGTCGTCTGTGAAGCCGGGCCTTTTCGCCTTTAACGCCTTTGTCTCTAGTTTCGCCTGAAACAATATAATTATAATTAAAGTCATTAAATATTAGTATTAAAGCGTTTCTTAGAAACCTGTATTCGGTTATAAACCCATATTACTGAGAGCCCTACTTTGCCTACTCTTCATACATATAAGTTCCCATATTTTAATGGAAAGAAAAGAAAGGAAAAACAATAACAGATAAGAAAGTGTGTGTGTGTGTGTGTGAGTGAGGAAGAAAGAAAGAGAGAAAGCGAGAGAGGGACTAATAATATTTATCTTCTGTCACATCAGTCTGTCTACGATAGAATCGAAAATTTGACCTTTTACTTAACAGACAGGTTTATTATCAATACATTTAGCTGACTGAAGTAATCTAACAGTTGGTCTTTGTCACCCGGCTTGTTTCATAATATCGCTGCGAATTCCATTCGCTGTTAGTGAGACACGCGACGGCTTGTCAACAACACGTAGATTGTTTCGTTTTTAAAACTTTTCTCATTTCCCCGTTGTCGCCCAGAAGGAACTGTTTTATAAAACGATTCCAGCGCAATCCGCCCGGCCCTCTGTCAATCTCGTGTTTAATAAGTATTAGCCAACTTCAGAACACTGTTACCGGCATCCGGTATTTTATATCCACGATAATGCGGCTATTGTGTGCCGCCACCTAAATAAGGTAGGAACTGGCAGTTAGGGTTCCGTATTTGTTGCAAATTAAACATTGGGATAAGATTGGAGTATTGGACTTAAATAGACAGATAGATGAGTCATCTGATGTTAAATCACCATCAGACCAGATCAGATGAGTTGCCGTCTACGAAGTGAGGAAACAAATGAAAATACTGACGTGAAAGCTTAAGTATTATTTAAGCTAAAATTTCTTTTGGCTTGTGAAGATTCTTGTATCGGAAAATAGTTTTTTTTTTTATATAATTTGCCGACCATTGATCAGATGTGCCTGATGGTAGATTACCACACAGAAGGTATCATCGAAGGAAGAAAGGCCAAGAAGGAAGAGCGAAGAACGACAGGAAGTATTGGTTCTTAAGCTCCCACTCATCATACATCATCATAAACATAGTTTGGCAACGGACTCGAACAGTTGACAAAAATTTCTTAAGCGTGTCCGTGCTTCGGAGGGCACGTTAAGCCATCGGTCCCGGTTGCTATCGTAGATAGCAGTCGTTAAAAATTTCGGCGGCATAAAAGTTTCCGACACTTTGTTTGGCCACTAATCAGCGTGGATCAGCGTGGAGGAATATGCTCTACACCTCCTCAGTGATGAGGAGAGACCCGTGCTCAGTAATAGGTTATTGACGCCGGCCGGTTTACGTCACCTCTTACGAAACCCTGGCCAGCAATTAGGGTCTGTATTAGAATACATGGCGTAGACCCCATGAATACGTCCAGAAATAGATGGATATAAATTATCATGGTTAGTATTTGAAACAAACACGTAATTCAATCAACGATTCTACACAATGGGAGCACTTCTAAAACATTTTAGGCACATTCAGAGAGCGGTGCGCTGTTCATAATCTTTTAAAATAATATTGTAACTGTTAAAAGTAATCCCGCCGCGGTCGGTACAGCCTATTGAAAAGCGCCAGACCAAAGCAAACAATCCTTCTAAACCGATTTCGCTCCATTATTTAAATGTAGGTACACATCTGGTGTGCTCCCGGCTTAACGAAATACCGTTTTCATACGTCGCGTGTGCTCGGCAAGTTTTTTATTTCAGTATCTCTAAGTTTTCAAAGCGTTCAATATTCTATTGCCCATCATTGAAACTTGAATTTTAAACACTTTCTAATCCTATCGATTGGTCAATAGAATTCTGGCGACCATACATTTTTGCTTAATAAAATCGTTTAAAAAACAGGCCAGTAGAAACAAAGTGCAAGAAAAAAGTTTTGTTTATAATATTTAAAGTTCGTCTATAAATATGAACAAAGGAAAATGTTTGACACGCGAAAGAGTAAATGGTTGTTAACTGTTTTGCGTTTGCCTATCCTTATAACTTTATCTTTGGTTGGACAGATTGTGATAATTATTTTTGTGTGTGTTCATGTGGATTCTAGAGAAGTTTAGACTCTCAATCTGATGCATCTCCTGCCAAAACAGAAGACAGAAGAAAACAGTAAAGTACTGATCACTTACTATTCATAATATGAATACTGCTAATATTATTATCAGTATTAAAATTCAAAGTCACTTCATCGAGTACTTTTAAATTTTGGGACTAACAACATACGTATATAAATTTACATATGTATATTCCTTAGTTGTGGCAATAGCACGACGTTATTTACATCCCTATTACTCACAAACGATAATTTGCACTAACTTAGTATAAGCCCACGAGATACGCAAATAATAGCTGCTTAATCTTCATAACGCTTTGTAACTTAGTCCTGAGGAGGTCTCATGAATCATTCATATAAATTTGTGCCTTCCGAAGTTGCCCGTGAATTTGCTTAAACCCTCATTTTCCTACCATATGTATGATTTTAAAGTTAAATTATTGTGGGCTGTGCACCTCGTACAATTGTCCGAGAACTCCACGGTTTATATTTTGAACCAGCATGGATCGTGGTCACGACTAACTCCTCGGCAAACTTCCTCCGCCACACCGTAGTTAGCCGTGGTCACGATCTATGCAACTCGGTCGGAATATCGTACAAAATACATATCGTGAGTACTCATATCATTGTAAACGTTTGTACGTTACATGAATGTATGTATACACGAATATATACATAATTTTTTTATTAATTACGACTCGCGTAGCGCATTGGTAACCATTCCAGACGGGTATTCGAAGGATCCCGGGTTCGATTCCCAGCTACGCAAAAGTTTGAATGATGAATTTAATTTTCTAATTTCCGTCTGGATGTGTGTCTTTGTCTTTCTGTATTGTCTATCGCATCCACGACTCATGTTATCCTAGTGTGGGGCTATGGGAGTGTAGTTATTTATTTATTTATGACGTTGTCCTACAACAGAAGTTAAATTCTAAAAGTGTTAATAAAAAAAGACAACAATTTTATTCGGTTAATGATTGGTTACTTGCATTAAACATTGAAATTGGCTCCATGGCGCTTTCTATAACATTCATTTCTATAACGTAACTATGATAAAAGATATGCAATAAATGAAATCCAAGCATTGCAATAAGAATTGTGATGAATAAAAATTTTTAAAAGACTACGGTGATATGAATATACAACTTGAATAGATTTCAATTTTGCCTCCAAATCAATAAATATGAAACATTTTGACACTAATTACAATGGGTCGTATTCTGTCGATCAATCATTGAGTACGTGGAATATGACGCCCATTTATAGTATGTAGCATGGCAAATTGGTTTGTTAAATGACTTTATTACACTACTGAACACTTTTTTATTTGTTTGGTAGCATTGAAGATCTTTAATCTTAACATATATAAATTACGTGTCACGGTGTTTGTCCACGATGGACTCCTAAACTACTTAACCGATTTTAATCAAATTTTGCACACTGTGTGCAGTTTGATCCAACTTGAAAGATAGGATAGCTTACATCTCAATTAATAGTCACAATATTATTTTATTGCAAATTATTCGTTTTATATCTTATAAAGTATTCGTTCCATAAGACTCTAACAGATGGCGGTGTAAGGTAATTACTCTGCTAAATTGAGTACGTAAACCTTAGTTACAGCAACGCGTGGCCGGGTTGTTAGTTATCAATAAAAATGTTTTTTTTAATTCATGTCCTGTTTTTTTTGTGAATACATAGATAAGATATATATATTAATTAATCTCGGATGTATAATTATGACCGATAGAGAATTTTGCGACTTTCAACAGGTGGAATTTTGCAAATTTTTTCTCCATCCCTCGGTCAGTAGGGGAGGCGAGGTGGACTCACAGATACACCCACTACACCCCAAAATTAAAACAAAAACTTTCAACGCTACGGAAGTTATTTGTACAAAGTTACAGAAAACTGTTGAAAATAAGGAAAATTATGTTAATCTCAATTATGAATTTGCCGTAAATCCAATTTAAATTTCAACTGCTTAAGTGCTTGAAGCCCCTGATTTATTTAACTGAAAGGTGCTCGTAAATAAATGGACGGATTTAAAAAAAGGTTGCAAAAGTTTTTTATTTAACTCACCTGCGACATCCGTGTACCTGAATCATATTTTTAACCCTTTATATTTCAACTACTAGACGACGAATTTCATATGACCTTTGAACATTTGTGCCATTTTTGTAACATTTCTTATCAAGCCTCAGCTCATATTGGTCGTAGCGTTATGTAAATGGACTATCTAACACAGATATAATTTTTAAATTCGAACCAATAGTTCCTGAGAATGTCTGTCAGTACAAACATTAACTATTACAAAATTACTCGTTAGATGTCGCTCCAATTAAACTGGGTCTACATAAAAAGCATCAGCTTTCGAATTAAAAAAAGAATTATCCAAATTGGTACATCTAGTAAATGGTTATAAAGTAAATAAAACAAATAAAAAAAAAATACAGACGAACTGAGAACTTCCTTTGTTTTGAAGTCGGTAAAAATGTCAAAAACCCAACTACCTTGCAATAATGTAGCAAACACATATTTTGTGTGGTTGAGACAACGTAATATCAAAATATAGTATAATTAAATTAACAATGAGTATGAGTATGTTACTTTGTTTGCCGGCGACGCATTGGTGATATTATTTTTGACTGATGTCTAAGAGCGACTATGAGTGCGCCATCTAGTGGCTAAAATACGAGCTCGTGTGTTAGACACGTAACGCTTACGATAAACGAAAACGATAAGGAAGCCCGGAAATAAAATGCCGTATCCAGCTCCGCAAAGGCTAGTGAAGTGTTTTTATATTTATTTGTCCAAAAGATGTGCTGAGAAGTTTCTTTCGCCGTTTCTTCTCCTCGATGTAAAAGCATATTTCCGAAACGGTGGTAGAATAAATGATTTTGAATTTGAGACAAATAACAAAAGGTAATAGCAACCAGCTCTCCTTATTTTTCTAAGCAGTTACTCCCAATTTCCTTGTTATACTCGTATATTCGCTAACAGTTTACAAAGTAAGCTTAAATGAAATTCACAAACAAAGCGTGTACTGTTATGTCGATACAAAATACTTTCACTAAAAACTATATGGACCATTATAAAAAATATCAACGTAAAAATGGCAAGCTGAACGCTCGACACATTTTCCATCCGAGCGCAAAATAAATTCTCTGCCACCATAAAAAAAAGTGCACTTTCAACGTCAAATGTTCCTATGAAATATTCACGCTACGTTCCGCGCTCGTGGTCGAATTTACTGACCTTAAATTTAAATAACGTACGGGAATGTCACAATTTCTTATCATTACGAAAAAGTTGCCGTCTAACTGTGACAATGCGAAGTTCGAGCGAATAATAAGTGGTAGGAATACACGCAGACGGGCGATAGTCACGTTATATGGATGAGATACAACATCAACTGGGCCAAGAGCAAACGGGCCATCAGGATATGTGATCACCATCACACGAGCAATACCACACACCTGAATCAGAACTATTTTTAACCGACTTCGAAAAAAAATTTTAATTCTCAATCCATCTATATATTTTTGTGTTAATATCTTTTTTATGATATGGACGATTATTTTTCTATTCGAATGGCGCTTGTCATGTAATCTCACATTTGAGCGACATCTGACAAGTAGTTTTTGAGTTTAAGGTACGCGTGAAAGCACAGCTCGTTATTAAAGGATACCATAATATAGAAGAATACTTAAACGATAAGGAAGCCTGGAAATAAATGCCGTATCCAGCTCCGCAAAGGCTAGTGAAG
>DWJN01001957.1:0-16404 GCA_018248895.1 Carystus phorcus | reverse complement strand
TGAGATTAGCCCGTTCAAACAATCAAACAAACAAACAAACTCTTCAGCTTTATATATTAGTATAAGATATTTTATTTGCTTATTTTTTCTTTATATTTGTATGTTTAAGTTCAAAGTTCAAAGTTAATTCAAGATGTTCAATGTTTAAAATCTGGCGAATATTTTGTTATAACATACCATAATACCTATTTCTGAAGAAACAATTACGTGGCTTTATCTTCAAATAATATTTTAATTTTGTATAACTTCTGCAACCACGTGAGGCATATTGGGTTAGAGCTAGCGATTTGGTGGTCCATTCAGACCACCCAATGAGTTGAGCCAACGATATAATTATTGTAGAGAAAAGATTTATTATTATCTAAGATAGTACCACACATGTCTCGAAGGAAACTATTATAGAGGGTGTTATAATCCAATATACTACTGGCTAGCTGACCCCAGCAAACGTTGTTTTGCCATATAAATTATTATTTTAGAACTATATGGGAACTGCTAGATGGGTGACCACTAAATGGCTAAATTTTCTTGAGCCTTTCCGTGTTTCGGAGGGCACCTTAAGCCGTCAGTCCCGATTGTTATTATATATAACAGTCGTCAAGCCATATCATGGAGGCATTCGAGCGGTTTAAAAACTAACACCACTAGCCATTAACCTCTCTACCAATCCAAACTAGAGCAGCGTGGTGGTGTGCTCTAGATTTCCTCAGTGATGAGATACCTGTACTCAGTAATGGGCCATTAATGGTTTGAAAGCGACAAGGCAATATTCTATCACACTCAAATCCAATTCTTGTATTCAAAAATATTCATCTAATTATCTAAACAAAATTTTGATACTTTGAAGGTTAATAACTTTTAAAAATCATTATCAAATACTACCCCCTGTGTACACAAAGAGCATAATGTATTTCGTGTTCACTGATTAAATTAACCGATCAATATTAATATAACGGGTCTAATTGATAGGTGCGTACATGGTTAAGTGAAAGTTAACGATATTGTTAAATGGTTGATACATTTGTTATGATCCATATTAACCTCCGTGTAAACAGTAGGGGGCGCTCGCAGTCCTTGCAGTTATTAATTAGACTTATTTCTTGTTTTAAACAAACAAATAATGTATTTATCATACTTTAAGATGTGATAAGTAGGTATATGAATTTTTGACGACCCTCGTGGCTTAATGGTTACCACGCCACAAGCCATTCGAAGGGACCTGGGTTCGATTACCACCGAGGCTGAAATTTGAATGATGAATTTAAATTTCTGTTCTCAGTCAGGATGTTTGTGTAACTATCTTTCTGTGTTGTCCATGGCGCCCACGACACGGGGTATAATAATGTGGGGCTGTGAGTGTGTAGGGATATTATTATAATTATTATCTTAATTAATAAATAAAATAGTGAAATAAAATGAAATGAAAAGACACTTAATTGCACTTAAATAACATATTATAGGCGGACTTAATGTTAACATATTCTTCCAACCAACCGTTGGCGATGTAAAACAAGTAAGAGTAGTGCGGGGACTTATCAATTATATTGTTATAAGGTTTGATGTATAACGCTATAAACAATAATAAAATACCTAATATACATACAAAAATATACATGCGTATACATCTATTAGTACACATATTAAGTATTTGGTAAACATTGTTAGTAATATGTTGTTGTAAATACGGTGCTCTCTGTTCGAGTACCCTTTTATTCGCCCAAAATCTCGAGTAAAATGTCCTTAAATAATTCCAACTAATATAAAACGTGTATTCCATGAACTTAAGATCGAAGAAATCTACATATATAAGTAGAAGCAATAACTATTTATACCTAAGAATTTTAAAAGCATTTGTAAAGACGATCACTTAACACTTACTACATCATTATGCAAACGGGAACTTATGATACTGTTTGCTTGACATACCTTTTCTAAGCATCTGAATATTATTAGCAACTATGTAATGTATGCAGTTATGCTAATATGATAAAAACTTCACACTTACTTACTTTAAAACATTTTTAATGTCATGTGTACTTTTAAGGATCTATTTCAGTTTATCTATTCCGTTGTAGCTGTAACTTAGTTAAAGGCTGATGAGAATTTATGAGAAATAATACTTGTCTTCGACATTTTTGATCGACAAGAAATTCCTTTCGTATTGGATATCCATAGATCATAGTGATCATTTCCTACCAAAGAAACGCTTGTTACATGTCTAGGGCTGATCAAAGAAAAATCAAGTAATAAACTGTCAAATCTATTATCAAACGTAAATTGCAACATTTGATTTGAATATTAAATCAGTTAAACGAAGCTGTAAAATTTTACCCGGATGGTTTTCTGTTATATTATTGTCTAATCAACATTTCAGAAACTCGAATTGATTTGACAGTGCTTCTAATTTAACATGGCCGTTCTACTTCAGTCTTCTTTGTTCTTTGCGCTTTTGGCAGAGCAGTCGTGGTCGTCATTGTAGGGTTGTGGTTGTGGCACGTTCGACGATTCGTCGCCATTCCTCAAGCAGCTGCCAATTTTCGTACACTGATGAAGTGGTACGTTCTGTGCGTCTCTAATTTAAACGGACCATCTCATTGGTAATCTACCGCGTCCTCTATTGAACCAACATGGGTATTAGTTCAACAATATTTTGATAAGCCTTTCATAAAACAGCGGTAAAACTGCTAGCGTTTAGAATACATAACTCTTTTCTTCTTCAAACTCTTACACGTATCTTAAAAAATGTAAGATATAATAAATATTATCGCCTGCTTTACTTACGTTTAACTTACACTTAGCTATTTCATATCAAGGACTGGTCATTTAATAAATCCTGCTCTAAGCCTAAGCTAGTAGACGCTAGCTCCTGTGGCGTTATCGTCGTGCACGCGAATGGCGTGATACTACGCAATGCATGCCACATGCCGAGAGTACTGCGAAAGATCCAGAATTTATGAATGATTACTTACTTTGAGATAAACTTCAATGGATACAACGAGAATCAATTAAAGGTCTGGATATGTTGTGTTTGTATTGTCTATGGCACCCACGATACAAACAATCCTAACACGGAACGATGTACGTATTAAAAAAATGTGTTTATAAAATTACGACCCTAGAAATTTTTATAACGTAATTTTTAATATTACGATGTAAAACGCTTGACTATATGGATTGACTGAACAATGTCTTATCCTTTGGATAAAATTACTCGTTATTTTAAAGCTACAGAGAACTTTTTGTTTAACTAAAAAATAATTCTTCAGTAAATGATTCCAACGGCCAAAAGTCATCAAGTATAAGTAATCGTTTAATAATTGTTTCATATGCTTCAGCTACATTTTAACAACTCATATGATAAAAAATAACCAATATAATAAACCAACTAAAAATAAAATACAAAGATAAAGACTTTCTGTGCATTTAATTTTAACGGATTATACTTATATCTACACAATCAAAAGACGACGGATTCTTACCATAGGATAATATATACAGTATAATATATATTATATACAGTACGTATAGAAGTTTCATAAAATTAATAAGCTTATAATATTTCTTAGAACATTATGTAATAACCGAAACGAAGACAAAACAAACACGAATTGAATTCAACGAATCTCTTCAAATGTACTAAAGTACTCATGACCGA
Source organism: Carystus phorcus (assembly GCA_018248895.1). Classification (NCBI taxonomy): domain Eukaryota; kingdom Metazoa; phylum Arthropoda; class Insecta; order Lepidoptera; family Hesperiidae; genus Carystus; species Carystus phorcus. The sequence continues at coordinate 12,749 of DWJN01001957.1, read as the reverse complement.
AAAAAGGGTTTACTTGCATGTCTCGTCTCGATGATTCGTGCTTGACCACATTACATTAGAAAGCCCTTCAAATGAACCATTAACGCAGCAATTAAACAGATAATCATCTCGTAGACGCACTCGAAAGTAAATAAATCACGGAGGAACACTTTGTTAATGGTGCGGATTGGCTACGGTTGTAGCGATGTCATAGCTCTGCGGGATACGCGAACTTATAACCTGAAATAATTTATATAAGATATTTAATAGCTTAAAAATCGGCATATACTGCTGATAAATTTCATATATCCCTAGCCTTTAAAAATCCCTAACAAGACGAGTGATAGCGAGGTTATCAGAGGCGTCTAAGAATTTGAGAGTATATTCGAATCATTATTGAATCATGTCAAAATTAAATAAAAAAATTAAACGTGTTGCAGTACCATTGGAGTGCAGTAGACCAAAGTTTTAAAAGAGTATCCAAAACTAACACTGTTAGCGTTGCACTACTTAACAGTAATTCGCTGGCAGATATTTATTTCGCTTACAAATCGGCTGTATTGTGATTTTTCAATAATCTTTAATCCTGTAAAATATATTTTAAGGTTAATTTTTTGAAGGTGGATTGTAGTTAGCCAGGAGTTTATAATACTTTACCAACTCAACCCTTAGATTATGTTAATGCCATGACAATCTTAACTCCCAGATTATGTCCTTATATTGTTTGATTAACATAATGCAGTAACGACGACACTCATATTTATTCTCAAAAATTTCGAATACTTACGGTCGCAGGAAAAAATAAAGCAACAAAATCTAAGAAATTTCGTATCTTTCGTGACTCTCTCCCAAAAAAAAGTTGTTTCTTCTTCCCAGAAATGGCCTATACCCAAAGTTTTATACAATGCTACTAATAAAGTACTTTCCCCTTTCACAGGTGCGATATCACTCCATACATATTTTATACATCTCTTTCATCTCTTAATCTAGTCACATTAGCATTACAAATATAACCTAATATAAATATCTCTGCATCACTACGACATTGAACATAACCCGTACTAGAAACGTACAACCGACAAATTCAATGAACAAGTATGCTCGTCATTCACCAGCTCCATTAGGCCATTCACTACACTACTGCGAGAACAGCGCGTCAGCAAACTGGAAACAGTACCGAATAACCGCATAACTAACTGAACGCTTCCTACGAGAATGCCCAACATATCGCTTGCTATGGGATAGTCCTACGTTTATACGTACGGGACGTCGAGAATTCCGTACAATTGACGCCAGAAAGAATTCAGAATTTGAGGAGGCTATAAATATTCTAAAAAGGTTTGTTTGAATTTTAGGTTAAAGATTGTTTTGCTTGAAGTTTAGGTTAAAGATTGTTTTAAATACTGAATAAATAAACACACAAAATTCAAATTTTTGAGGTCTTCCATATTTATTGAGAGTATGTACAGGTTATAAGGTAAGAATGTACATATTTGAAAGAGAATATGGAGGATTTTGAGAGCCTCTAGAGGAAACTCATCGACTTAAACTCACTTAAACTTTAATATTAAATTTTTCCAAGGTCTGAAATGTTTACTAAGGACTTGTTGTTAGGGAAACAAGCAGAGGTATTAATACAGTTCAAATACCTGTCAATAAAAATCAACGCAGACTAGAGCACTAACTTCTAATCCTATATTATATAACTTATACTTTCATATTATCCTGTTTTAGAAGTTCTTAGATTTGGCAGCCTTCCTAGGGATAAAATGCACTGCATTTATTCACAGGAGCCTGTTGCATCCCACCACCATGTTCCACGGCAACGACAATTAAGACTTAATACTTCCAACTGAAGTTGTTTTATGCAAATGGGTACGAGGATTGCGTGTTCGGACGCCTACTCAGTCTTTGAACTCGGAGCTATATTTAAAATGGACGCTATAAATATTCTAAGGAGTGTGATTGGTTTGTCTAAGCTAGGAATGAGACGGACGTTGCGGTTAGTTCTGTCCAGTCGATCGGAAATCGTTAAGGTGACTTTATACGTTTGTACAAAAATGTTTCCTCAACACCTTACTGTTATGTGATGTTTATGGGTGATTAAATTAAAGTAACTAGTATTGCTAAGATCCGTATACTTATGTTTAATATATACTGTCTGAAATAAAATTAACATTACCGCATTTTACCTTCTACTTTTCTGTCTATATGACGGTATATCCATCTTTCATCTTATATCTTAACTAGAACACCTGGCGAACTATGTATCACCTTGGAATATTTGACTGTATTGGCTGGGTGAATATTAGTCGTAGCGTTATGTTATATAGCGTTATATTATACTTTTCAATTCAAATCATTAGTTCCTGAAATTAGCACGTTCAAACAACTTATTTTCCATTTCAGTTTTACAGAAACTAATAAGTCTAATACTTATAAACGTTTGCCTTTTGCAAAATGAAGATAATTTGTATTGTATTGTATCCTTTTTGAAGAGTGAGTTTTCAAAAACAGTTACTAGTGCTTTCACATAGTATTCACTTAACAATTTTTGGTGTTATTTGGGTATATTAAAAGGACACTAACTGTGCTTACTTTTTACCTAATATTTATTCACTGTAGGACCCGGGTCGCTTCTTATATTTGAAGTAACCTTGATCGTATTGTCGATTTCTATACGAGGCGGTTGGATACTTTATCATTTTTAATTTTATATTAATCATTAGCGATCATTCATTAGTTATATTTAATTATTGACTAATTCATAGTTAGTGGTGACCTAAAGCATTAGAATTTCATATTCCTTAAAAATTATCTTATAACATAAAAATGACCCCGGCGCAATCTTGAAAATATCACGTTTAAAAATCTGAAAACGATTTTGGTTTTTTTTACCTTGTATAATCTGTGACAGGGGAGATCAGAAATTCGACAAATAGTGAATTATCTAAGAGCTATTTATTCGGCACAATCTAATAAGTGTCATTAAACTAAGTTGTATACGAAAATTATTGTTTTTATTCTACCTGGTGTTTACTGATAGTATAATGAATAAAAATCCAGAAATTACCTTCCTTTACAAGTCCTTTTCATTCGAATTAATGGACGTATAGACTATAAAATACTTATCCTATTCTCATACCAGCAGACCAGATGTCCTGAGAGTCGACGAAGGCGATCTTCTAAATAGTAGGGCTTTGAATAAAAATATATCATCAATATTGTTACTCAAGTCACTCATTAATATTATTAGTGTTTCGGCTAAGAGCTGAGGGTCAGTACTTTCTGTTGTAATAACCTTATTTAATTCTGAAAATACACTTTATTCTTTGTAAATTTTTTAATGTGCTTATTCTTTTTAATGCCGTCAAAATTTTTATTATTTGATTGTATTCTGTTAATATTTTCGGCTCTAAACATGTTTCTTTCTTTAACTAGCTAATTTCTTGACAAGTTTCAGTCTTTCTTTTGTCTTCTTTCTTGGCATCGCATTAATGTGGTTGGTGTTTCTGATGATCATGGGCAGAGGTGGTCCTTTACCGTGAAGTAGCTTGTCCACTAATTTGTCAGCAATTTACAGAAATATCGGAGAAGAAATAAATAACGCCACACACTCACAGCCCCACACTAGGATACCCCGTGTCGTGGGTGCTATCGACAACACAGGAAGACATACACACGCCCAGACCGAGAACAGAATTAAAACTCATCAAATTTCGGCCTCGCTGGGAATCGAACCCAAGACCTATCGAACGGCGGTGCGGCGTGGTAACCGATAGGGTCGTCAAAGGACATCAGAAGGACTGGAAGGAATAAACAAAATTCCTGGACAGGAAGAAATAAAATTCCGGTCTACTCATAGTTTATCTTTAAAATTTATTTAAGTACTCAAGTGCGCTTAATATAATTATATAAATATTTGTTCATAATTTAAAAATTTATACACAATTTGGACGGAAACGATCATCACATTATACATACGCAATGTAAGTATACTACAAACCGTTAAATAAATTTATTTTTACATAACACTATGTAAGTTGTATAAAATATAACGAATAAAAAATATTGTTATACATAGCAACAGTATAATTTAAGAAAAGTCAGCTTGCGAATGAAACAAAATTCACGTCAGCTCAGTCGGTTATTCATACATGTACACATTGAAAAGTATACGTCATTATTGTATAATGTCATTTGTAATAAGAGAGTATAAGATTCCTTGTGTAACTACGTGAAAAAATCAAATTGATTTTGCTTTTGCTTTATAACACTAGGACAACGCGTTGCAATCCAAAAAACTGTCACTCTTATTGACAAAACTGAACTCATTCTATATTACTCAACATGCATTGTACATTACTGAATTACTTAACAGAAGCCTTATTGGGAAGGACTTTCACGGTTCATATCTGTCGCGAATAGGTCTAATGTCACTTCTACAGAAGTTTTATAAAATGGCTCTTGTCATAAAAATATACTAAATATCTAGGATCCAACATACAAGCCGCACTTACACATAAGATAAGATGAATAAAGGCGGGTGAATAATGTCTTTGTAGGTGTATAATACGAATAAGCGCGATGAATTACCCACACATTCAACTTTATTCAAAAAGTTGTCTTTAACACCTTAATAATAATAGATTATACACATTTTTGATTGTGATTGTACTTGTATCTAAAATAAAAGTTTTATGTTTAAATAATACAAAATAAAGTTATTAGAATAAATTAACGCTTATAATTATTTAATGTCTAATATCACACTTTTTATATTATCTACGACTCGTATATCTGAGATTACCGGCCGATCGCCAGGTTGTTCCAAGATGGAGATTCAGGTTGCATCTCTTGCACTGTTTCGCTGGTGTTTAGCTGAAACAATATAAATATTATTAACTATGTCACTTCGCAGTTATAAATTACTTAAATTGTATTAGCTACGTCTATAATTATTTGAATTAAACTGTCTTAATGTTTAAGAGATATATAGTTTCGCGGACTTTTTTAGAACTACACGGTAAAAAAAGTTATGTACTTCTGTAGTATATCTGAATACATTGCATTATGCTTCGTTTTAGTAGATCGTTATACATTTTTTTATTACTAATATAATGTATATGCATATGTAATAGTTATTACTCTCATACATAATACGTGCTCACCGACACGTCGGCGTCGGCCAAAAAGAAAGCGCACTCTTTTGTTGTAACACAAAGTGTATTGAAAGGCAGGCCTTTACTAAATGCGTAACCACAGCCAATTATTCTTACCGGTGTGCAGAAATAGATGGTTCTTCAGATTGGTGTGTTTTGAGAATCCTCTGGAGCAGATGTGGCACTTGTACGGCCAGGAGCCACTGTGCACGTACATATGAGACTTGAGGTCTCCAGGCGTCGGGAATGATTTTGAACAGAGACTGCATTTGTGCGGCTTCTCCTGCGAAAGAAATTTGGAATTTAAATACTTTCGTACACCGTACGTATTCAAACATGCGGACATTGCAAAGGGTGCTTCCGAATGTTTTATTTTATATCGATATAATGACCTAATGATTTACCGTGAACACACGGTTTATTGTACAAAAATCATGAGTACTGTGGGTATATCTTATGACTCTTTCTATTCTTTCTTGTATATTTTTGTGAACTAGAATAATAATACACAAAATTCTTCAAGACAGTAAGTTATCAAAGACAAAGATTAAGTTATTGATTATGTATAAATACAAAACCGGAGACAAAATCTGTACACGATTTTGTTAAAGTTGTACGAGGTCTATGGTATGTTTTTACCTCACTACTTGTGGAAGTAAATCTTAGTTTACTCTAAAACTATTTCAACAATGAATATGAAAACTTAGTTCATACCTATGCTTTCTGTTTCCACTAACTCGACAGCCAAAAATTCTATACCCATTGCCGTGATATCGACTAAACCAGACTCATAGTAATCAATGTTATACATATAGGAAGATATATAGCAACATCGTTCGATACTTGAATGAACTATGGCTAGCAAAACTGGACAACCCCGTAGCTTAATCGCATAATCGCCGGATCTACCGGACCGGTCCGGAGCGCCTTTCATTATAAATTCATTTGCGCGTACGCATGATGTGCAATGTCATGACTCTGATTATATTGGAGATGATGATTATTAGCCGTTTTATTGTCTTCCAACATTGATTTCGTTTTCTTTTTCTGGTCATTACCGGCTTTATGATCATAGCGTCCACTCTTTGTGGACGTGTAATGACGTTTCTTTGTATAACGCCATCGAACTAACAGGATCCGGTGCTGGAATATTTGATATTCGACTTCATCACGTACGCGATGAGTCATAAAACAGACTTCGTTAAATCTTTAAAACCCGATCCGCGCAAAAAGTGTTAACCAGATTTTAAGATAAGTTATTCTTTAACACCTCTCCACATATGTAACTCAATAAAGTATGTGAGTTCAGTTTTAGAAGTAAAACTTTGGCTACTTTTTTGAAATTTCAGTTCTATATTGTGTGAATTCTGCACATGACGATTGCATAACTTTGAAATGAAGCTTGTATACGTTATTTTGCATTATGGTGTATTTATATTAATTGTATTTATATTATTTGTTAACGTAAGCATTTCATTGCTAGCGACTGTACGTAACAAAATGTTAACTCTAACACGTGCCATAAATCTTTGTAGAATCGTCACCATTTTAAACTATTTTCACATTTACAATTTATTTATTGACATTATAGTTTGGTATATAATAAAGGTTTTTTAAACAAAAAGCTTTTGTAGACAAACAAACATGTATAAACAGTTGTTATTGCTGCCAACGGATATAGGCAACACCAAAGGCGTCACTGATTTGTCGACCAAGAAAGAAGAGAGAAGAAAAAGTACTTCTCTACTCAGTCTTCGACAACGACGTATCGTTTTGCGGACGACTTAAGCAAGAAGGTGGTAGCTAGTAGACGGATTTTACGGAAAGATAATACCAAATAACAAAACCTTTTACGCTAGTTGCCTCAGAATTTGACATTCAAGTTTGTATGTATAACATAAAAGTCTTAGACAAATATAATTCATAATAGCTATTTAAGGGTATTAAAATATGAGATCGATCAATCTCTACCTACAAACCGTTGTATGGTTCGGCGGGTTGTGTACATAATTTTTATTTTGTATTCTAAAATAAATAAAAGAAAAAAATTTTGGTATACTTTGTACGTTTGCTGTTTGTTTTGCGTTCCTGTTAAACGATAGAACTATGTCTGAATGTAATATACGCCGTGAAATGTGAGAGTCATTACACAACACTAATTTCGACCACAAACTTCCGCAGCTGAAACATTTGTCGAATCCCCGACCTTAGAATGTTACGCCTTTAGATGAACTTAATAGCCGTTTACATCTACACGTGACAACAAATCGTCACTGGTAGCTAATGCGATAGATAAAGACGGTCACTGATTACTTTAACGGTAGGGTTGTCACAGTGGAGAGGATTTTAATGGGTACTCACGATGTTTTAATTCTACATGGATCGTGGTCACTATGTTTTGAAAATTTTAATTGGTAATTATTTTCAAAGCTTAATATGTAATTTTAAGTATTGTTTAATAAGGATTTGTTTTATCTTAGGTTACTTTTACATAGATCATGCTCACGGCGAGATTATCAGTTACTTCCAGTTTTGTAATTATTCCTGGATATCACAGATAAAAAAACTCATCTAATTTATTTAAAAATTCCTATACGTTATTATATTAGGATGTTGGCTTAATAGGAAGTTTGCATTTTCCTATTATATTTTCTTACTGAATTATATTCGTCACAATGAACTAGTTCAAACAGTACATTAGAGAGAAAACAGCGAGAGTTCTCTAAATCTTTAGTTATTTTCAACATTTTTTTTATATATAAGACAGTACTTGATCCTATTGGAATAAAGTAAATTCAATCTCTTAAGTGACAGCCCTAATTCCATCATCGCGCAGCGCGACAGAACAAATTGAATAAACCATATCGTCATTTCTCAGTGGCTTCTAGCGCACGGTCCGCCGTCATTACCTCTGTTTTTGTGGTCGGGTAATGGAATGACGGTCTCACCACTGATCGACACTGTACTTCATTTGAATCTTTGTTTTGTGTAAAATTTTAATGTGTTACTAGGAAGGGCGAGGGTTACGCTTCGCTTCGGTGAAATCAGTTATTTACTCGACATGAATGCTGTTGTGTTATCCCCGTTATAAATTTTGCCCGGGATGAAGTGTAGCTTAAGACATCCACGGAATGTAAGATATAAATGTGTTAAATTCCATCTAAATCAGTTCAACAAACTTCAAGTCTCTGTTATGATATTTATATAGATCATATATTTTATTAACTTTGTCACAAGGAAAGAATATTGGTCATAATTAGGATGGTTTCTTATTATACAGGGTGTTAAAGTCCTGTTAGGTTTCGTAACGACTAATAAAAACAAGAACTAAAACACCTGTGTACATTCATTTATTTTTTTATTTTGTGTCGATATATCCAAAAAATCCTATTAAAAAGCAGGATGGACTTTTTTGATATCCGGCAATCACATAAATATCAATGATCAAGTCGTCTACATTCTTCCAATTCAAATCCAACTGCTACTCCCATTCAATTTTCACCCGCCCGCCCACTACCCACCAAAAAACTGTAATTACACGCAACCAATTTAAAAAGATCTCCCGGAGCACGTATCATGGACGGCGGAATGAAAATTTCTTTTTTGTCGAGTTATCAAATCCTCAGTGGCTTAATCAAGGCCTGCAAAAAATGGCCTCCGATATTATATCGCCCTTTCTCGCTACCGAATATTGCGATATATAAATCAATAAACAAAGAGCCATTAGTTGCCTGACAATTTCCGTTGGATAAATCACGTTCGAGCAAAAACTGGTCTCATACGATGGTAAAGGCTGTACGAGGATGCGATATTGAAACGATAATGTTCTCTTATGTTTTAATACGTGATTTATCGGAGTTATCAAAAGGATATATACCTACTTATTTAATTATTTATTACTGTGGATTGGTTCGGTGTTATGCTGCGCATAAAAATAAAGACTTCTACGGGATCGAAGTGTGAATCTAAACCATTCTCATATTCACTTAATAAAAACATACTCATCATTATAAAAGTATTGGAAAAATATTGGAAATATATGTATATATTTCTTTATTTTGTTTTAATCAGTTCCTACAATACCTGCAGGTGAATTAAATAAATGTTTAGATAGACTACTACATTATACGCTCAAATGTATTTTTATCCATAGTATGAGAATGTTTTTAAGAAGAGCAGCATAGTTTCAGAAAATAATTACTTCATTATTAAAAATAATAATAATCAATAACATAATATGTTTGTTTTAATTGATTTCAGTTTAACTGTATTGTTTGTATGCTATGCTGCAAGTAAATTTGTTTGACTTTGAGTTGATTTGTGTTTTTTTATAATTAAGCCTTTTTAAATCTTACATATGATTTTAAACTTCATTCGTAGCAGACACTAAATCGTTACTCACGATTTTTGATCCTTATAAATCAAAATATCGCTTTGAAAGACAAAAATCTTGAATACCCGTTTGTATTTAAAAGACGGTATTATAACATTCATACATGCGATAACTGTTGCCAATTGTTGCATCTCGTTGCAGTGACATATGGGCAGGTGATACCGTCCCGCGTTATGGAAATCGAATGCAAATGCGATCCGCCGCTTAATTTAACTAAATAAATTGATGCGGTACTGCGTGCGCGGCTATTACGTCTCGGTATTGCTCGTTAGCGTTATTCTCGGCAGGCAGGATATGCGCTCGAGATAATAGTTTGTAGTTAAAATCGGGAGCGATAACTCGATACTTCGATACCGAATAATTAAGTGTCGTTTGAGTGAAATATTTTTATTATGGTTTTAAACATCTTTTAAAATAATTGCTATTCTATATTTATTTCTTAGGTTCTGACTGACTGAATATAATTAAAATATTTTGTGTAATTCACTATTTAGAGACTTCTACGCGATATTGTATATTTAGCTAGTGACCGGCCCTTGCTTAAATATGAGCTTTTAATTTTTTTAATTTTCAATACGCGCGACGCGTCAGCGTGAGAACAATTAAAGAATTACATACTGCTGTTATGTCATAATGACATCTATAGCAATTATTTGATATATTTCTTTGAAACATGTTTTCTAGTAGTGAGATGTTTTCCCAAAAAGCTTATAGCACTCTACATTCCTTCAACTAATTCCATACTAAATATCATGTCCTGTCGATCCGTTTTTATGTGAAAGTAGAACAAATGAACAAAGAAAATAATGTTTTCGCATTTTGATGTAAAAAAATATTTAGCCATTTTTTTGACATGGTAATTATATATCTAATGGACAGACGGACGGAAGCTATAGACCAAAATATTTACTTGTCTTAAATCACTTTGATAAGTATAAAAATACACCCTATATATCGTACAAACCTTTTATGCAAAGTGATTGTGGCAATATTTCTAAGTATTTCTCCGCTTTGCCTACAGTCATACGTCATAGCAACCCTATCATATTTCTAATCCAGCCCGAACTAATTAATAACCGTAGCCCAATTATCTACAACCTGCCGCAATCAATATTGTGGTGACGGTACAATCTGAATACGATGCATATTAATTGGTTATCCATATGGGATGGTTGTTCTGTGAAGATTATTGGGTTCTAGCAACCCGTCCCACTTCGCTTTGAAACTCGATTATACAAATAACCACAACCAATCACTTATTTTTATCAATGGTTTTTACTGTTTCTTGTTTAGTTTCGTTTTAATATTGATAGACCATTCATCTTACACCGAACGTTATACCTATTTGGTTAAAACTGTATAATATCTATTTCAATAAGGTCACGAAAAAAAAATATAAGTTTAGATTTTCCAAATTAATATAAACACTACGATGCAAAAAATAAACATATTTTGTTTTCAAATCATAATTATATAAACATTTTTGTTTACCGTCAATCAATAAAATATTCATAAAGAGATATTCATAAAATTTATAATTATAAGATACCGTGAACGTATACATTTCATTGCTGGTGACTGTACCTGAAATTAAATACACCTTTTTAGTGCACGATAATGGTCTCGGTGAATAAATCAACGTGCAATACCTATTGTCGGTGTTAACGAATCTTGAAGTAATCGACCAAAGCGTTATCTTATCAACACCCCGTTCCAATCACGCTCTGATTGGAATAAAGAGGTTGCTGATAAAATTGCGAGTCCTGTATTCGGAATTAAATGTTTAAAATGTTTGAAATATCCGCATGTGTATTTTAAGTACCAAAGATTAATTGTTGGTGAGGCCCTAATAATTGTAGACTATAATGATTGTATTTAATTAATATGCATTAACAATAATCATACAATGATTACAATATATTATTAAAAGTTAATTTTAACTATATTTTCAATTATAACTCTTCTTTGAAATTTACTTAGGTTTGCTTATATTTAATAAAATTCATGTTCGAGCATTAATTCTAAATCGAGAACCCGCATTCATGTGAAATATTCAACTGAAACACAAAAACAAGTTTACATCAACGAAAGTAAATATTAAAGTTGTTAATAATTAAAATTCAATTATTCAAAACAAATTTAATATTATATTGATCAATTTGTACAAACAAAACGAGAATGTTATGAATAATACAACAATTTACGATCGATTTAAATATAAACAGTGATTCGTAAACAACCCGCAGCCCGACGTCTCAGCAGATATTCCCATACTAGCTACGATTCTATTAATTTACATGGAGATGAATCACTTCGCTCGCGAGCGCTCCCGAGTGGCTATTTCATTAAGTCACCTGGCAGGAATAATTTAATCAGTAGTAGCAAAAGAACGATAAAGTATGATTGATAGCGAATGCGCTCGGCTGCAGTTGTGTTAGTAAAGAATTTACATATATACGGGTTACATTGCAGATAATTTGATCGAATAAGGGTTACATAATTCGTCTTGAAAATAGGAATATATGTTTGTGACAATTCGATTTAAATATTAAATCCTTGTGTAAGTTTTTGTGTGTGTAAGTTTTGTTATTACGCTTTCACGTTAAAATTACTCGATCGATTATCATGAAACTTTGTACACTGATTCTTAAAGGCATTAAAATGGATAGGTAAATTTTTTAATAACTTTTAAAGTTGGAATTTGTTGCTTTAGCTCTTGTATCACCTAACAATACAGATATTATGATGTATAATAAAACTGCAACTGATCACTGTAGGTATGTATATGGCAAATCATAATGGGAGGCCTTTATATACAAGAGCACCTAAAACAATGATTTTTCATTTCGTCTGTTTTCTTGTATGTTTGTGCACGCTAATCTCAGAAACGGCTTATCCGATTTGAATGCAGTTTTCGGTATTATATTGTGATAGGCTTTACTTAACATTTCGTGTTTCTTTTTTCATTAAAATCGGTCAATCACTATATAAGTTATATCAATTTGCGAAACGTTGGCCATGTCACCTAGTACATAACAAAACCCTTTCGTGTATTGGTAATACAGTATTTAAAATGTATTTCTCTACGGGTGCGGATCATATTCATATAACGTGCGAAAGTTTTTTATCGTTTTACACGATGGTAGGACGATTTTGTCGAGACAGATCACTTTGTATTTATACTGTTGTTATTTGCAAAACAATATAAGCGAAGA
>DWJN01001956.1:0-16412 GCA_018248895.1 Carystus phorcus | reverse complement strand
ATGCAGCCTTGGACGGTGAGTGCACTAACTTAGCAGATGCCTTCACTCTTGCCTTGAAGACGTCCACATTAAAAAAAAAAAAGTACGCCTGGATACATCTTCAGGCCTGACTATCTGATACAGTGAGTTACGTTATATTTACAATATGTGTACTCGTAATTTAAGTGAAATAAAATGTTATAAACATAATTTTACTTAAATACATTTTTGGTTATTTTTATAATTCATCTGGGGGCATTCTCAAGCTTATTGAGAAAACTAGTCTCGTCGTAAATCAGTGCCGAAATATTTCGTGATTCGGTTTTTATGTAAGGAAATATGTCGGTGACCTCTTTACTAGTAGGTACTTTAATACTGAAAAAAACTTTATCAGGACCTCTTTTATACAATATAATCGATAAAACGCAATAGGTATTTAATTACTAATGGCCTACAGCTTGTCATAATACATTATTATGGCGCGAGTAACTGTGAAAGCTTTAGCATCGATTAACGTGATTAAATTACAATAGTTGAGATAGGATAGTACAATAAATGTCACGCGTCACGATAACAATGCGATAGACGGTTTATGAAACAGTCAAGTTTGATAAATGGCGGTGCCCGGTTCGAGCGAGAGTGGAAATTTATGCACAGCCTTCACCAACCCGATTAACTGTCTCTAAACCAATAATCTATAGAAATCAAATATCGCGAACGTTTACAATTGATACATTTTTTAGATTGCAAATAAAATAAATGTTAGTTTTAAAAACTAACATTGCTGTAAGCCGTAACTAAACACGGAAAAATAAAAAATCGAAAGCTGTACAGTAGTGTGTAATAGACAGTAACAACGAATATGAAATAAAGAGAACTGAAATATGAAACATACTATATAATTCTTATGCTATAAAATACTTACAATTAACATTTTAAAACCACTGAAACCTTACAATAGACATTTGTATATTATGTAGATAAATAATTATGCAGGTCAAAAGGCAGGATGACTTTCCACTACAATACAGAATCGTGTTTTATAAAATTAGGTCTTTTGCCATATCGAGGGTTGACGGACTTGATCATTGTAATTTAAATTGTTTATGGATGAATTTTAGTATGTTAATTGTACGTCCTTAAAGTATTTTTTTTTGTTGTTTATCTTCGTTATCACAATTAATAGTTGCCACGGACTGGGCTTGAAACTGTACGGTTAGTGATATCATCTGTTAAGTTGGCCAATTATAACACATATTGTTTATATTGTAACTTTATAAATAATGAAATATTTCTTTGTAAATAAGATATTTGGCTTAAATTATTATTTTAATAGGCGTTTCAGTGAATTTCCTTCTTAAGTTCAAAGTAATAAATTATGAAACTTAATCAATGTTTGATTAACCAGTGACTCATTTTACAAAGTTAAAATATTTCGTCGCTTTAGCGACATCGCGACATCGTTCAATTTGTCTATTTAAATAAACGGCACACAATAATAATAAATATTATCGAATGCTAATCCATAAACGATATGTTTAGTCTACTATAAACTACAAAATAACCCTTGTTTAGTTTTACTAGAAAAGTTTAAAACATTTTTTATTCAATTGATCAAGTGTCATTGATTTTATTAAAAATAACAGTATTTTTTCAGTCAATAAGCATACGTGTGGTATGTATGCATTGAAAATTTAATTCCTTAAATATGTACGAGTAATGGGATCTGCAGTACGTAGGTATATCTGTAGAACTTACAATGTTCAAGCTATTTAACGTCAGTAGTTCTTTACATTACCACGTATTCAGAACGTCGATAGTGCCACCTTTCCAGCGAAATTAAAAACGTTCAGTAAATATTTTCTAGGGTTGGCTGCTTTGAATGAAATTGTATACCAGTGACGAACGCAGTATTGAGAATGATGTTTAAATAGGCCGCTAATCCCACCAATATTGAAATATCTGCGACAATATTCAGACGGAAAGCCGTGATCCGCTTTTATTAAAACACCGTTTGTACATGAAACGCCAGAAAAAATATTGTCTGGGGAGAGATAACGTTAAACTGTGTTCAGATGTGTCAAGTGCGCGGCAAAAGAGCATACGATATTACTCGACTTTTATTTGAATATGGTCCGTAATTTATGAATTTCTTTCTAATACTCGTATTAGTAGCGAAGATAAAGGAATTCCAATTTCAATAAAGAAGAGTTTACTTATTTTGATAATTTTAGGGTGTTATACACTGCAACCAATACACGTTTCTCTAGGAAAATTAGATTTCTTCAAATTAGTCGATATTACCCAAAGAAGGGACAAGTTTGCGCGTTTACCACTTAGAAAATACCATTTGTCATTACGTCTCAATTCCAGGGTATCGGATTCACTTTTAGTGAATGTGATGGTGTGTCTGAAAGCTAAGGCCAAGTTGGCCTTCAAAAAGTTTGGCGTCCTGAACCGTGCGAAACAATACTTCACTGTGAGGGACCTGATTATGTTTTATCAAGTCAAGTCTCACATGGAGTACGCCACAAAACTAGCTCAATCCATTTGACGCCGTATATAAGGCGTGCAATCCGAATTGTCAACGACTCACGATTCCCATACAAGTAAGGAAATCTAAGTCTCAGGAGCGAAATTTTTTCGCTCTGTATGTTCTACCTAATTTACAATAGTGAGAGCTTTGAGGAATTGTTCAACTTGGTACCATCTTCGCCCTTTCATCATCAAACTACTCAATGATGAAATCATCAAACTACTTTCGTATATTAAGTTCTATCCAAACCATTTGGTTTCGTAGAGAAGCTCTACGGTCCGATTTTCGAGATCCTTTTTGTCACACACATGCAAATTGTAAAATGGGCTTCCTTCTTAGCTATTTTCAGAGCGTCATGACATGGGGTTCTTCAAAAACGATGTAAAATTCGTTTATGTGAAATAAAAGTGGTTTGTTATAAGCACAGACGAGATTAGCTTTTTGTTAAAAGATATGTATTCAAAAAATCTCAGAAAATTTATTTCAAAAGTAACAGTTTATACCTAAAACTTTATGAGAATTCTATGTTATATTATTTGATTAGATATTCCTGAATTTCATTTACCTACAATTGCGAATGAAACTTATTCGGTTTATTACTTGTTCGTGTAAACTCACGATATTTTTATAAGGACCGTTTGAAATAATGAACAAAAGTTATTATGATATCAAATTTAAATGTGAAGATTCTACGTGGATAGAAATGAACACACGTTTTAATATTATTTTACCATGCAAGTGTACTTTTGTATACCCACAGAGAATATCGAGTATATCAACAGAATAACACTCATTAAGTAAACGACAGCAAATATACTTTAGGTTTAGGACGACCACTAAATGTTACTTAGGGTGAATACATAATTTTTCCAGGAAAGCGGGAATGATTCCTTTTATGTTGCTTCGTAACAAGTATTAATGGTCTCGGCCGAGCCACCTTTCTAGAGACTCCGTCATTGCGAGCAATTAGGACACCCTCGTTTTATAAATTGTTCAGGATATGATTAATACCTTTTTTATTATGTAGGTATCAACTTAATTGTGAGATCTGAGCAAAATTTTCCCTCATAATATCTTTTGGTATTCTGCCAAATTGAAGTTTACCTCCCTTTGATTGGAAATTTTACACGATTGTAAGAGGATTTAAAGACGCAATCAAAAAGGGAAAATAAATTGATGGTATTAAATTGAAAAGCAAGTTTATATCCTCTTTTTGTAAATTGAGTAAATACGAATAAACTATTCCTTGAATTTCCAATTAGACTGAATTGAGTATAGTTGAATGATTTGGGGCCAGCGATGATGGGTGAAATGAAGGACAAGGAGAAAGAATTAGAGTCAAACTATTATTATAAAATGTAAGTTATCGACAAGCAAGCAACAATAAACAATGTTAAATACGATCGGGAGTTATCTACCAAGTTAGGATGACCGTCCTTAAGGAGTCTTTAATAATAAAAGAGCTTAAAATATAATAACTATAGTGATTGTCGCAGATAGATAACTGACGATTATATTCTGAACGTAACCGACGTTGGCAATCGTCAACCAGTGGGGTATTCATGGGGATAATAAAAGAGAGTTATCCAGCTATTGGACGTAGCTGGCGATGCTAAGACGTACCTTTCTTAGGTAGTCGTCAACTTGAACGGACGACTAGTAAGTATAACGTGTCGCGTGCACTAAGCTTGAATTAATCTTTATTTCATTGTATAATCTGTGTTAATTCGTTTTAAGATTATCTTGAAGGCATACCGAGTTTAATTTTGTTGCCTTGCTCCGGGATTATTGAATTGTAGCCAAGGAAGATTTGAATAAATGAGTCCTCTTTAAAATTTTTTTCGTCGTTGACTTTTCTTCCTCAGGCTATATTATAGTGTCGAGGCCTGTAGGTATGATACCAAGTCTACGATAAACTGTAAAATTTTGGTTCTGTATAAATAATATACACTTAAACTTGTCTGCGATACAATATAAAACGGAAGTATCTTCCAGAATAGCGGAGGCAAAAAGTTGTCATGCTGCTGCAGACTGCTTTAGGTCTCTCCGAGACACGGAAAAGCGTTCATCTTAATAATAAGTGATTGCATCCACAGTCAGTAAACTCAACCGATAACTAGGTGTCAACAGAAATGTTGTCTCTTAAGCGATTTACGTAATCTAGTGACGAAAATTTGTTAGGTAGAGAAGTTTGAAGTGTCACGTAATGTTATCAAATAAACTTGAGATAACGAAAACCGTAAGCAAACACTCGATTTCTCCAGGAAATTCAAGCTTCAAGTTTCGTTTTACTAGTTCTCGTTTTGGAATAGCACCTTAAGCCCAGATGGTAAATGAAAAATAAAACCGCGAGCTCACGCCAAGTTTACTAGTAAGCTCCGCGAGCTCTTCTTTCGACTGTCTTGTTTCAGACGATAATATTAACTCTGTATTATATTTACTGTAAAACTAACATCTTCAGTTTCACTATGACTTCCACTTTTCTACTTATTTATCTTTACTTTTATAAAACACATGACTGACATTTTGCATTGGAGTAATCTTTTTATTTATGGAAAAGTAAAATATAAGGCATAATTCAAACAATATTTTGGGCTTACGTATTCAAGTCTTCCTTGCTTGTAAGCAAATTGTACAGTTGAAAAAGAAATATGAAATAGTGACCTGGGTGATGGTAGACCTAATAATGATCTCGGTGCTTATCTAATACTAATGGAGTCCAAACAAGTCGTTTTTATCAATCCTCTGTAATTTTATAATGTTCTATGTATGTATATTATGACTTTTCTTGTTAAAGCACGCTATGACTCGCTGTTGCGGAGTCTTGAAATCATAGCCTGAATTTAGCGTCGAAAATGAATTATTTGCCGTCTTTTTACTTTCGTACAGACAGCCAAACTTCGTATGAAACAAAACATTTTCCTCATATAGAAAGTATATGTTAATTAAAATAATGCCCAGAGTAAACCCAGTTACGGCTTTGATATATGCAGATTTGGAATAATAATAGTGGTTGGTGCCAATCCAATACAATATGTTTAATAAACATCCAAAAAGTCTATCAGAAGCATGTACAAAGATTAATTGCTTACAATTATTTATTTAACAGAAGCCGATCGGTTTTATGTATCTCCAATCTCGTTTTGTTTATTTGTATTGCCACGACTGAACCGTGCCATTCTCACAGATATTGAGTTAAGTACTCGAATTCTGTATTAGCGTTAAGTACCGGGATATTGTACATACATATATTCATTTTTGATCAATTATAAGCGAATGAATTCTTTCCGGTTGGTATATATTCTATGAAATATTTTTAAATTATATTAAGTACTTAAAATTAGGCAGGTACTTTAAGGTACAAGTTATATTCTTTTACGAGCACTAGCAACTGTTTGCGACAACACTCTCGTTGAAATTGGCGCAATTTTCTTACGTAAAAACGAACGTTAAGGAAAATTTAAATCCTTTTCACCGCCTATCTCGTTGGAATTGGAAATTTACTGAAAATAGTTATTCTAATCATAAGTATCAGATACTAAAAGCGTAATGATATATTTGAAGATTGACGGTGAGACCACGTTATACCATAACGTCGTCCGTCTGCTGGGTTGTCCGTATATATTATCTTATACTAATATATAAAGCTGAAGAGATTGTTTGATTGTTTGAACGGGCTAATCTCAGGAATTACTGGACCGATTTGGAAAATTCTTTTGGTGTAAGATAGTCCATTTATAGAGGAAGGCTGTAGGCTATAGAACATCACGCTAAGATGAATAGGAGAGGAGCAGCGATAAAATATATTGCGAAAACGGCAAAATTTTGAGCTTTCCATGCGTGCGCTGAGTAAACGGTGAAAGTTACTCAAAAATTATGTATTACAATATTGTTCCCCTCTACAAGATGTAAATAAAAGTCCGCGATAGCATATGTGTAGCTTTTAAGGTTAACCCACTATAACAATTTTTATAGTTATAAAAATAGTTCTTGAATAATAATTTATATGGCAAAACAAAGTTTGCTGGTTCATCTAGTTATTTATAACTGAATTAAATCTAAAAACGCTGTGTTGCTTTGAGCTCAGTTGCCAAGTCAACTGACACAGAAGTTGGTTTCGCTGGTTGAATTATTGAAGTATACGACCTCTGCGTCTCTGCTCGCCTGGTAAAATGTTCCGTTGCATAATATAAACCCAGGCGAAAATGGCGTTTTTGCCTGGCTCTTGGGGAAAAAGATCATTAAAAAATCTGTTTTATATACGGCAAATTGAGTTGAAAAAGCCGTTCATGGAATTCGGTATTAAATTTGTTTTTTTCCTCTATGTTTAATTTTTAAGGTACATCGTATTTTTCATCAGCGGTTCGTGTTTCAAATTGTCCCGATATTTCATGCAATGTTGTACGTATTTCAATGGTAGCATCGAAAAGGAAAAGTAATTTTTTGCACGGTGATGGTCTTTGGTATTTTATAGTAATGACATAATGAGTATCCGTGGGCGACGCCGACAATTTATTATCAATGCCGCGTCTGCTCAAGTGTTGACTATTTATAAATGAATAGATAATTTCCTTTAGAGTCCCCATTCAAGAAAAATGCCGAGGTACATTGGTACTCTACATATTCGTTTTCGAATGTAATCATATAATATAATAATAAACATCATCTAGCCTGTATAACACAAGCGAGAGAAATATTGTTGTGTTCATAAAGTTAAAAGTTCCTTACTCCGCGTCTGAAGCTCCATAACAGTTTTAGTCAAGTAATTTAAGTTGTATGAGGATGGTTTCTGCTTGTTCTTTGAAATACGATAACATTTTTCTTTCGAAATAGTTTATATGTTTTCATAGTTATGAGAATAACAACGAAGCCTATTAATTAATAATTGCATATTTATTTTGGTTCGGAGAAATAAACATATTGACAAATGTAACTGGCAATGAAAGTTAATAGCCGAATAGAATTAAAAATCGCCTAAAGTAAATCGATTTGCTATTAACATTTGACATATTTAATCTACACTAATATTATAAAGAGGAAAACTTTATTTGTCTAGTTGTAATGAATAGGCTCAAAAACTACTGGACATACAACATAAAAATTATTTTTAAATTGGACCTAGTAGTTTCTGTGATTAATGCGTTCAACCAAACAAACTATTTAATTTTATCATTATATCTTAATCAGTTACTGGGTAGGTAGATTGTATTATTTTATAATTCGGTGTGAGTTAATTCTGGCAGCTGGCAGATTGCTGAGCTTGAAAATTAACTGGGGCGAGCTGTGAGTCTCAGCTTTGAACTGACTCGTGATTAACTTAATTTGTTTACTTTGTTTGTATTATGATGTAAACTGCAAGTCAGCGAGTGTCAATGAGTCAAGAGACTATTGAATTAACACAAGATAAGAAGAAACAACTTGCGATTTATTAAGACATTTTGAATCGCTACATCCTGATTCTATCACATCTATAAAACTGCATAAAAGTTGAGGTTTGAGCTTTATTTAGACGTTAATCTGTAACTGACAGTGCTGCATATTTGAACCGGTTAGAAGCTGAACTAAACATGGATACTCTCATAACATAAAGGCATAGTTTACCATACTGGTCAAGTAAAACGTAAGACAACGCATTTGAGACCGTCATGAAGGTTTTCTCACGATATTTCACTTCACCGAAGCAAGAGTTAATTAACTTCTGATACGTATGTAACATTTATAATTTAAGCTATTGCTGCTGTTTTGTGTCTTACATTTGATCAAAATAAATGTACGTCAAAACTACTTATGACAAAATACTTGAGACAAAAAGGGCATTCGTTAAAGTTTTTAGAGTTTGTGTTCCAATTTATCACTCACAACGGAATAGTAAATGAAAGTCCGAGTCAAATATATACGATATAATAAATACTGTCAGATTACAATATGCGAATACAATTACGAGTACACTAGTATTCGTGTCGCGGTGAGGGGAACGATTGAAGGTGTATTGTAGGTGTCCCTACAGATTTATACCTGAAGTACATGTGTGGGGGGACTATAGAAAAAGGGAACATTATTGTAATACAATTAGTATTTAAGAAGTTAACAGGCAAAACTAACAATTACCTATCTGTATTTATAAAAAAAAAAACAAAATTTAGTAGTTAATAAAATGTTTTATTATACAGTAAAAAGAAATTAAGGAGTTTTAGAAAAATGGAAATCGTAATCAGGCGACGTGATAGAACTTAATTCGGTAATAATTGAAGATTGGGAATCATCCTGCTGTATCATTTCTTGTGGCTTAGGTTGATAATCATACAGCATCCTAGATGTAGATGGAATGCGTTGTGTTGGCTGATATTCATAGGTCATCCTGGATGTGGATGGAATGGGTTGTGTTGGCTGATATTCATACGTCATCCTGGATGTGGATGGAATGGGTTGTGTTGGTGTAGCCGTAGTGTAGCCTTGATTAATATTGTAATTGTAAATTTTCTGCTGCATGGATGCTTGATTTCTCCGACTTAAATTTCTCATAACATTAATGACTTCATATTGAAATTCTACATAATTGTAATCACTATACTTATCTATTATGGGAGCAATACCTTTGAAAAAACACATACTCTTACTCTTGTCTTCATCCTCAACAGATTTAATTAAACTAAGCATTTGTTGATCAACTTCGCTACCGTCTGTCTTTCTCTTCTTGCTTGTTTTTGTTCTAGCGGTAGTATTTGCCGGTGCACTAGGTTCATTATTAGCTTGTGAGTCAGATTGTTCATTGTGAGATTGTGTGATGTTATTTTCTGATGTAATACTTGTTGTCCGTTGTCCGTTGTTCGGCGAATCACAATTTTACTCAAAAAGAGCATTTGATCGTAGAATTTATATTTTCGTAGACTTCGCACCAGAGCCGGATTTACATTCTTTAACTTTTTTGTGATATTTCATCCAGTTATCTCTTGCATTGTTGCTTTTTTTATAATATCTTTGCCTACAAAAGAAAAAATTGTTACAGATATTTAGCTGCAGGGAACACATTTAGTGATCTACATTACAGTTTCAGAATGGGTATAAAAACTATCAGCTGCATTGTGAAAGAAGTATGTGAAGCATTATGGGCAACCCTTTCACCAATTTATATGAAAATACCAACGGAAGAAGAATGGTTAACGACAACAAAAAATTTCGAGACGAATGCAAATTTTCCTCATTGCTTGGGAGCCATTGATGGCAAACATATTCGAATCATCAAACCAGAGGAAAGCGGTTCAATGTTTTTCAACTACAAGCACTATTTCTCCATAGTATTAATGGCTGTGGTAGACACAAACTATAATTTTATTTTTACTGATGTGGGAGCCTACGGTAAAGAATGCGATTCAACAGTATTTAAAGAAACAGAATTTTGGAAAAGAGTAGTAGGCGATAAATTAAATATTCCTCGACCTAAGCAATTGCTAGATCCAGACAGCGAAATACCATATGTATTTATTGCTGATGAAGCTTTCGCCTTACATCAACACGTACTTCGTCCTTATAGTAGACATCAACTTGCCGCAATAAAAAAAAAATTCAATTATCGTCTCACACGAGCGCGACGATACGTTGAATGCGCATTTGGTATTTTATCCAATAAATGGAGAATTTTGCAGAGACCATTGAATGTTTCAATAGATACTGCTGTTAACATCGTAAAAACATGCTGCTTACTACAGAATATAATTCATAAAGTAGAGGGTATTGCTAATAATACTACTGACATTACTAGTTCATACATGATGTCTGCCGATAGCGCTCTATGCAATTTGCCTCATTCTAGTTCAATACGAGGTAATGTAACAGCAAATATGATTCGTAACAAATATGCAGAGTATTTCATGTCACCAGCAGGGCGTATATCCTGGCAAAATCAATATGTATAGAATAATGAAAATAAATAAATGTTACTTACCAAAATCATTTTTTTCTTTCTCGGGCAACGTATCAAAACCTTCATTTAACGCAAGACCAATTTCCCTCCAAGCGGCAAAACTCGACTGTCTATTTTTGTAGCATTCTTGGGTTTTGTCCCACAGTACAGGCCTATTTTCAACCAAACTTATTAACAATTCCATGTCAATATCATCGATTTTTAACAACGCAGGGGGACGGCACCTATTTTACAAATAATGGGCAATACGTCCGGCAGCGTCAGCACGCATCAATACACTGGCTAGGATGACCGCTCTTTCTTACACCGGTCCGGTGCCCGTCGCGCCGAGGGGAAGCGGTGGTCCATCCGGCGTAAAAAGTCCGCCGGACCGATATCCGGTGCATGTACACACATTTCTCTTTATTATATGTGGTTCGTATATTTTTTATTTTCGATTTAA
Organism: Carystus phorcus; assembly: GCA_018248895.1. Lineage (NCBI taxonomy): Eukaryota > Metazoa > Arthropoda > Insecta > Lepidoptera > Hesperiidae > Carystus > Carystus phorcus. The sequence continues at coordinate 5,534 of DWJN01001956.1, read as the reverse complement.
GCTCTTCAACTGTTAAGGTCAAACGCATTTCTTGAATAATAGATTTGAGAGCCGCTAAACGTACATTATTGTTCCTGTAATCTTGTTTCCTTGGGTTCCATAAGCATGGATGTCTTTCATAGCATTCCAAAAACTGTATGGTATTGTTTTTATTCATGGTCGTTTAACGAAATGATCTGTACGTAGAACAAATCATGCGCGAAGCACAACTTCATGCGGCGGGCGATCGCCTGCAACTGATCGATTACATGGTCGATTTTAGTCACCAGCCACATGCGGATATTCGCCGCGCGGCAAAAATCGTGCGGCTTTAGTCACCCGTGTAAACCCCGCTTAAGAGAGCACGTGCGTCGCGTCATGAGTATCTATTTTGAAACGTTCCTAGAAAACTATATCCTTGAGTTAGAGGCGTGGTGTTTGTAGTATTTGAAAGCTAATACGATGTAGAATTACATTGAATAATAATAAAAAAATTAAAAATCCTAGATTATTTTGAGAAAATTCACGATCATTAAAAATGTACATCAAAAATAGCTTTTTTTCCACAAATCTGATTTTTTTTCCTTGGGAAGATGACTTTTTTGTTTTGTTTTTTCATGGACCAGTACGGCCCATTATTGTTAATCAATATAATTTTTGTTTGAACGTGATAATCCTCTTAGTTTACAAGTTGTAGCGATTTGTTTACTTAAAGTGCAAAATATAAAAAAAAATTCAAAAGGTCGTAAAACCCAAAAAAAAAATACAATTAATTTTTAAAGTTTGTGTTTGTCGACGAAATGCGGTTTAATTTAGCTTGTTTCAATATGTGCACATAATGGAGATTCACACCGTATGTATACTCGTATTAGATCACTGTAAAATAAGATCCGGAAATAATTTCTATCTATGTATTTAAATATATTATAAAAAGTATACACTAAGTTAAGTCAGTTTTTTACAACAAGATAAAGCATATTTTAAAATACAAATGTTGAATTAAGGTTTAAGACCGTTTTCAGTTTAATTCATTTATTATTTATGATATTCAGTATTTAGTCCGTATTGAATTATTACTTTAAGAAAACCCTTTTAGAGATTGGGTCATTTTATTCAAAATAACCAATTTAATATCGAGGTTTTTAAATTAATTAAAAGATAAATGTTATCATTAAACGTTTATTGCAACAGATTCACCTAGATTCACTCATTCAGAACCTTCAAATATAGCAAATAAAAGTAACAGATTTAACGTATCAGTCCTATTTATAGATTCTATAAATCAACATGTAAGGTACATTGTATGTGTGTGGATGTGAAATATTATTTGTATATACTTTAGCTGATATTTAACTTTAATTACGGTTGGAGAATAAATCAAAGATGATGTTTTTGACAAATATTTAATCCCTCTAAGGCACACTTTAACGTCTCAAGGGATGGGAGCAGACTAGGGACATTGCACTCCCACGCCTGAAGCGAATGCGATCGCCAATGCCGACAACGCACATTGCTTGACACATGTAACGCGTTTGTGTCCATACAAACATAAAAATTAAGTCAGAAAATTGTTCCATTTATACGAAAAACGGCTATATGTTATAACTTGCATAAAATAATAAATCCACTTTGGTGTCCTAACCTATTAAATAAAACAACGTCATAATCAACTTAGGTCAAATCTTCTTAAACATAAAATAAAAACATTTAAATGTAACATAATAATAATTATGGAACTTCAGGAACATTATTTTAAATTAACTTTAGCATGTAGTCAGTAATTAAGTAATGTTTAGTTTAGCATTATTAAATAATAGAGTTATAGAAATCAGAATAAAAATTTGAAATCAATTTTTTTGATAATAGCTCTCTCAGATCTTTCTTTTTATTCTAACTTAATTTTTGCCTCTGTTTGTAGACATTAGTTGGAACAATTTCATGCAGAGAAAGCATTTTCTTCCTTTTATTTCTTATTCTCATTTCCTGATATTCGCCACCCTTGTATGAAGTTTTAACAAAAAATTAAAAAGGTGTATCTTTGTTCACTCCTACCACCTTTAAGTCATTCCATTAAATCAGTTCTCCCATCTTTTATTTTTTTATAATAAAAAGAAAAAAAATGAGAAAATGGTGTGTTAAAGTACTTACAACGGAAAAACAACAGTGTCGTCAGTAAATTAAGTGTTGCCTTCAACCCATTACTGTCAAGTTAGATCTAGCACAATTAGTAGTAAAGATGGCATGTGTACTTCAATATTTCATAAGGAAACGGGATGGCGACATGGTCAACCATACATTTGTCATTAATGGTTTTACGAGATCATTACCCAGGCAGCAGACTGAAAGTAGTAACACGCCTGCAAGTAATATCAGAGATATGTTTACAGATTACTTTATAAATGAAGGAAAAGTCTCTTGGCAACACCGATATATGTTTAATTAATTAATACACTCAGAAGGGCTTGTATCTAAAAAAAATAAAAACACATTTTAGTAGTACGAGACAAAAAGCTGTTCGCACTGAATTTACCTTTCTTATACAACTGTTAGATGGTTTTTGCTATTTGTAAATTAAATATTTATGTTTGTCAGCGGCACACTACATTACACTGGGTATGCAGTCAAAAAAAAGCTTTTTCTTTTATAGATTTTTAGCATAGCTACAGCTAAGCGACGGATGTCTAAGTCGGAAACCATGGCAACAGAACGAGTCTTAGATGTACTACTATTCAAGTACATCTTCTACGGCAACGCGGAGAAAACAGCGATCGATCGTCGCGGCGGAAGAAATTCTAATAAGTCAAATAATAAGCTAAAATATTATAACTAAGTACTCACCTAGTCAGCTTAAATTTTCACATATTCAAGGTTCCAGTTACTTGAGATTACTACATCCCGATGTAACTAAACGCAAGATTTCGGCCACCTCAAATATCTTATCCAAGTGAGTGATAGTTACAGAACACGTCCCTTGCAAGATATCCAATGTGGCCTTTAAAAAGGCCGATTTTCATGTGATTCGCAAAATATATAAATCAACTTAATAATAGTTGTTTTATACTACGGGTTAGTAAAAAACAACTACTTTTTTTTTTCTTTATTAAAGAGCTTTATCAAAAAATTATAATGTCGGTCTGTAAGGAAATAAATCAAAATAACAATAACAAAAATTTTAAAGGCATAACTGATTTGAGAAGTCATTTATAGATGAAATCTATGCGCCTATCCTTTTTTAAATATGATTTTAGGATATCGTCATAGAAAGTTGGATTGCGTTTTAATTTTATCATTAATGCCTTTTCTATACAAATCATTGAAAGCTCTATGAGTCGTTGTTGATTTTGTGTAGTTCTCAGGTATGTGTGGATACGTTTTAAACACGAAAACGAACGTTCTGCCGATGCGCTGCTTGCTGGGATAGTCACAATGAATTTCGCTAATCGTAACATTTCAAGAAAAACTTTATTTAAATTGTTCTTATACAAATTTTGAATGATACTAAATACACAACTACACTTGTGGACACACCTATTGGCCCACCTGAGAGTGTAGGTTTCGACGGCCCCTGCCTAAATATTATTGCTAAATCTAACAAAAACAATTGATGCAGTTTTAAACCTGATACATTTTTCCATATGTTTCGATTGTATTATTTTAAATTGGAATTCAGAATACCATACAACATGGAGCTACGCCTAATAAGTGGGGTATGCGCCCTGATGAAGGCAGTTGATTTTTAAATAAAAAAACATGTTTTCAAAGACAAAGGTTTAATTAATAATGTGTGTTGCTTCCATGGGTATCTACGACTGCTCTTAGACGATTAGGAATAGAGTTTATCAGCCGCTCTATGAAATTTTGGGGGATTATGTCCCATTCCTCTTCTATGGCAGTTTTCAACTCCTGCATCCTCTGGGCAACTGGCTACGAGCCCTAACACGCCTTTTTAGCTCGTCCCATATGTGCTCGATCGGGTTCAAGTTTGGGCTTCTGGCTGACCAGTCCATAACTGTGATGTTCACATCCCGAAGATATTCCCTGACGATGCCGGCCGTATGAGCTCTTACATTATTATGCATAAAAAGGAAATTTGGGCCCACATAGTCCGCGTATGGCATCACGTGAGGTTCTAAGAACTCACGAATGTATCTTTGAGCATTCAATGTTGGCAGCCGTGGTCCCGTCACAACCTCAAGTTGAGTTTTGCCACTCGCGGATATACCGCCCCAGACATCCCACGATCCACCACCATAAGTAACTCTCTCTTCAAAGCAGCATTGTGAAAAACCCTCTCCCTTATGTCGGTAGACCTTCTTCCTTCCATTACTGCCATGTAACGCAATTTGACAGTCATTAGTAAAGAGTACACGGCCCCAAAGCTGCAGAGTCCAATTCAAATGAGTGCGCGCGAAATGAAAGCACGCTATTCGGTGGGCTCGCGATATTTTGGGGCCATTTGCTGGTTTGTGTGGTACCATATCAGGCTCTTTTAACCTTCTCCGAACAGTTCGAGCGCTAACAGATACTCCATGGAAGTCGCGAAGTTGGTTTTGTATCTCAATGCAGGTAAGGTGACGATTTCTCAAGCTGGTCGTGACAATGAATTGGTCCTGCCTTTCAGTTGTGACCCGAGATCGTAACCTTCCTTGACGACGAACAAAGCCGCCAGTCTCTAGGTGCGTCCGTTAAATATTTCGGACCGCGGATCGACGTAAATTAAGTTACGCACTCAGATTTCTTTGGCTGTGTCCGGCCTGAATAAGTGCCACAGCTTGGGCGGCAGCATCAGGCGAAGTATTCATAAAATATTGATAAAACCCCACCTTAATGTTAAGAATAAGTAATCTTTGTTGCAAAACAAAAGAGAAAACTCAAACTTTCAGGAATTAAATCCAAGTACAAAGATTAAATCAAGTTTTCTTAGTATTCGATTGTTTGATATAAACGAACAGGCTCTAAATTGTTTTCTGTTTCTTCAAATTCGGTGTTCGAAATTCAAAAAAAGAATATTGAATAAAATTATGAATGTGCTAGGTTCAAAACTGCATAAAAACTTTTTGCTCGACCTAATATAAATTTTTAGCTAGGACCAAACGCAACTGAAAATGCAAGGTGGGCCAATAGAAGTGTCCAGAAGTATAGAATGTAGTTACTAAATTAAATCAATTACAATGAAGTAAATTACGGCGCTAAATTAAATGAATGAATATATGTACATTTTATTAAACTTTTTCCTAGCAATACAAAAAATATTCAATTGTCATCTAATTAAAGTCGAATAATTTATTCAGCCACAATCATCATAATCATGAATGATAGAAATTTAAACGACTCCGTACTTTTGAACATGACATAAAAAATATAACTAAGAAATTATTTAAAACAATGGTAAACAAACCGGCGGCCAGTTATTATAGCGAACAATAAAAGTGTGATTTTCCAGCGCGCAGAGGTTATCATTCTGACAAACCCGTCCGAGATTACGTTGGTAAGGTGTAAAGTTGTATAAAAGGTTGTCTAATATGAAATGCTCAACAGTCAAACTCGATCCAGCG
>DWJN01001955.1:0-16416 GCA_018248895.1 Carystus phorcus | reverse complement strand
CCAGTAGATACTATTTAAAATGTCGAACCTTTGTCAGTAACTAGATGTTTCAATGTAAAGGTATACATATATCTGCAATGATCGATATTTTTTAGTCCTAATTAGGTTGCTGCTAAGTAAAATGCTTTTATTTCTCATTTCTATTGTACGTTTAAGGCGAAAAATGTGGCTTTCGCTTTATGTATGTCTTTGGTAATTATATTATTGTACTATTGTTGTGATTTGTTTATTTAGATACTCTAATGTATAAAATGTCAAATTGGATTTTTTATTTAAATCTGTTTTTATCTTTCCAGGTAAGAGCACCTTTATGAATCTACATCGTCTTTCTACAATACAGCCGTTCAGTAAGTATGCTACATAAATAACTTAAATGAGTAACAAGATAGTTTTTACTATGTAAATTAAAACTTTGGTACAACTGATCGAAAGGACGGTCCTGCTTGCGCTTTGCCGGTAGTCCTGTTTGTACCGAGATGTTAAAGAATGAAGATAATGAGACTTCAGTTTTTTGGCTACAATTCACCATAGTTTAATCAGAATCGGCTTAATGCTTCATGAACGTTTAGAAAAAAAACATATTAACATTCATTTATATGGATTATATACTTAAACTAAAGCGCTCACAGCCCGGAAGCTAGTCGATCGAAAGTGATCGAGCTAGTAAGTAACTGCAGGCGCAGACGGCAGCAGGATGGGTGAACGCTAATGGCAAAAAAATCTTGAGCATTGAGTATGCTCTAGACCTCCTTACGGGCTGATTAGTGACCCATTCCCTGTAGTGGGCCATTAATGAGTTGACGCCATATACATATTTATCGTTACACTAATTATAAAATAATATCTTATACGCAATAGATCGAGTTTAGATAATTCCATTATAGGAAGAACCTAGTTAAACTACTGGTGGTGGTAACATGTGGGTACTAATATAAAAAAAACTTCAACGATCATACAAGACGTGTAGAATCTCGACATGCTTACTTTATTTTTAGCGCAACCGACGACATAGTAAACACGCTGGAAAATGACTTCGAAAATAAACACTGGTCAAGCGTGAGAACTGATCGATCGAGGGTTCCTGAGGACCATTAACGTTCGACTTCCAAACCAAATTATTCGCCATGAAGTTATTTAACATTGATGCATTCGTTATATTTTAAGGTTGCTGAACATTTACTAGGAAAAGACTTAAAAAAACCATATATTTTTTTCTTTTAATAAAAAGAAAACACGTGCTCTAGACAGATTTATCGAGCTGTTCGCGTTCATCGAAGGATTTCTCTAAACGTTTTTCCTAATGCGCCGAAACCAGTATTACTTGAAAAATCATTTGCTATATACATATATATGTATATTAGGTAAAAATAATCAACATGTTGCTTCACGGTAGCATGGTGAAGATACATTACAGATCAGTGGAGTAAAGTATTAATCCTAATGTTGACAGTTCACGCTACGTTAAAAGAATTCTTGGCTCAATGACTACCCAACGATGTAAAACAAGCGTTACAGCTAACGTTCTTTCAATAGCACTAAAACAAAAGATACATGTTTTATGAAAAGATTGTTCAATTTTCTACCCTTGTGTTTTACCAAGAAAATGAGGTTCCGCTTTTTAAATAGCTTTTTAAATAGACAATGAAAATAAAAAACGTTAATAAAATTTACGCGTCTTGATAGATATAGCAATAACTTACATTATGGCATTGTCTGTTATGATTTTGTTTGATGGTATATGATCTCTTTGAGCCTCATTCGCAGATACTGTTATATTTTTATTATGGTCAATAAAGGTTAAATAAATAGGCTAACACAAATATAGGCCCGTATTGTAAAGACGTGTGTAGTATTTTATTTCAGTCACGTCTGTAGTGAGCAACGTTCCTATTATTCCCGGGAGCGGGAACAAACTACTTCCGTACTTTTTTGTCGAAAGGAAAATTTGCAGTATAAAACATTTTCATTTATTTTTACAATTCATACCAGCTAGAGTTGAAGTTACACTGGATTTTGTAATAATATTAGGTACGTTGCTTGTTTTCACTAACGACTTCCTGAAACACACATTAATAACCTCCGGTTTTTTCGAATATTAGTAATTCGAATTCAATTGAAATGGCAAAAATGTTAAATCAGTACTCTATGACTGAAGTATCCCCAATAATATCCATAATATATTTCCATCGTTCTTTGTAGATCCTGGGGAACCCAAACACGATAACTTAATATTATGTAATTAGTGAGTTGGAAACCGAACAAAATGGCGGTTGTCTGTAAATGTAAAAATTGACGTGGACAAAAAGCAGTCGTACGAGATGGAACTGCCAAGTTCTTGGTACCAGGGGTTCAATGCACTCTCTCTGATCCTGAATGACGCATCCATTTTCATTCTTCCTACTATTTGAAATGAACAAACCTAATTAGTTCTTTGGTGAATGAAAATTTTATACATTTCAGAATGAAACGTATCGTAATTCTTCGGTATAAATTACATTTTCTCAGGACAATAATATTAAAATAACGTCACTAATAAAGCGAAAGATTATCTCGAATGTTTTTTCTCTAAGAAATTTTTTATCTCACTTTTCATCGGCAGAATATAATGTTGGATTGAGATTTAATTAGCTAATAAGAAATAATAGATTAATTGATCAATAACAGCATGTATGGCCACTATAATCCATCTTATATGTAAAAAAACAAGCTTCAAAACTAACAATAGATTTGTTATAAACTAAATTTGACTTGGATTAACCGATTTCATTTAACTCTTATTTGTGACTAAGTTAAGATATGCGAAAAGTGTTGGGTTCATGAAGTCCTCTTAGAAGTGTCCGTAAAAGATTTGTAACGTACTAAGACACAAGTTTATGACATCGTTACATACCTAATATGTGTAGGTACATTTACTGCTATTAGTAACATAAATAATATAACAGCAATGTTCAGTTTTCTAGGTGGCTCAAACAAAATTCGATTGAAACGAGTTGTGGGACGTCACTAACAAACGATTACAGTCTCCGATTCGAGCTGTAAATCTATTTGTAAAGTAAATAGGTTCGTAAAATAAATATCCATTTGGTAGAGATTTTCGCATGGTAACTGCTGTGAAAATCCGCTAAAATGAGCATATGTTCCATCGTCAAAATAATAAATGGTCTAAAAATTTGAATGGCTCACGATCGCCATGTTGCTTAGGGTGATTCAACACTTTCAATAATACACGAATAATATAAGTGGGTATGGAATGGTATTAATGACAGCTGTGAAATGTAAATAAATAAATAACGCAAGATACTCATAGCCCCACAATAGAATTCATTGTCGTAGGTTCTTAAACTCATTAAAATATTTGATCTGGGAATCGAACCTATCGAATCGGCGAAAAATCTTTTTCAGAGAATTCTGAAGAAAGTTGCTAAACACGTCAATGCTGTTTTCTACCATCTCAGAGTCTATAAAGGACAAACAAACAAACATTATTTTTAATATATATAGGTAACAGAAAAATTCCGATAGGAAAAGAAAAGAAAGAAATATTTACATTTGCCAAGCCTTTTTCTAAGGATATTTTACTTTCTTTGATAAGAATCTCACAGCAAAAGATATTGTTCATTATTTTACCAGATTCTTTATTTTTCTGAAAAATAACACATCACTATTTAAAGTAGATATAATTGACTTAACTATAGTGTAGAGAAACCTTAAAATCTCAATGCTACCAACTCACAAAAGATACAAAGCCATCATTGTCCGCCGCGACGATTCAGTAAGCAGATAATAATAATGATGGAATTAGCTTCATGATTTGGCAATAATCATTATACATCATACGTGTGAGAAATGAATGATATGCACTTCTATTTAGATAATGACATGTATCTAATTAGGTTCATTCACTTTCAATTTCGTTATACTTGGCCCGGTTTTTATAAAACGTGACTGGATTGTGAGACGTGACCGGCATTCATATAAAACATTTATACACTACGATTTTATTATAAAATTGTTAACTAGCGTGATAAGACTTGGGATGTACGTTAAAATAACAGATGCTATTCAACCATAATTATATCTTAATCCCAATTAATATTAAATGCGAAAATGTTTGTTTGTTTATTCGTTTGTCCGTCTTTCAAATAAAAACGGAGGGGCAAATCAATAGGATATTGAGTATGAATATATGTATGTAGTTGAAGGATAAGAGAGTGCCATAGGCTCCTTTTTGTCGCAGAAAATTATATCACTTTCATAGGTAAACACGTTATAATCAAATAGGCGCTATAGAATATGACATAATATTTAGAAATTTGAAGTTAATATTTATGTATACAAAGTAAAATACATAACGAAGCAAGGGTGGATCACTAGTAACATTATAAATGCGATTGATCGATGTTTGTCACTCAATTTTATCGTAACGGTGAAAGGATATGCATTAAATTCGGCACAGAGACCAATTTTTGGTTGGACTGCTAATCTATTTTATCCCAGCATGTACGATTGCTGTTGGATAGTTGCGTGCCTATCTATATACTCGTACATGGCACAAGTATCAAATTCGGTATACAGATTTAGTATAAATAGTTAAACTAACTTCCCCTCTATTCTACTCCTGCAGCCAAGTTGGTCTTCTTACAAGAAATCCTTAATGATTAATGGCACGAATATAAAACTGGGTATAGAATAAAATATTTATGAAATTTCCTTTTGTGAAAGCACTCTTCCGCTGGCAGAGGCGCTAAGTTGTAATAAGCTAAGCTAAATATATACGAGTATTCAGTAGAACAAATCCGTAAAGCCATTAATTTTGTTTCAAAGATATAGGTGAAACAGCCGACAAACGCGGACACTGCCCCACGTTTTGTAACTTATTCCAACAAAGAAAAAACATTTTAACGAGTCTATGTGGCCCTTTCTCTATGAGCTTTCTATTTCTATGTTTTGCGGTTTCTTGTAGGTGTCCAGTCCATTGTTTATTTATTCCTCTTATTTCGTTTTGTTCGTTGCGAATAGTCGCTTTGTCTATTTCGAACTGGATGTTTGCCAATTGTAGAACTATTAATCTGATACGTAATTTAATTCTAACATGTTTTTGTTTCTTGGAGATGTTTCATTGTTTGGGGGAATTAGCTGGACCGGACGATAAGTCAGCGATAGGAGAACAATATAATTCGATACCATAATGATTTCTATGGTATCGCGTGTGCTTTAAGAACTTGTATTTAGATACTGTTATTTAACGTGCTATATGTTTCTTAGGTAGCACGCATCACACACTCAATCATGATACTTATTTATAACTAGCGAACCGCCTTCGCCTCGTTTTGCTTCGGTAAGTATTTTACATAAAGATTACATAACATTTTGATTTAATTCAATAGTTAATCTTTCATTACATAGTATCTCTTATACTATACATCCAACTGACTTACAGTAACTTTTTTGTTAGTTTTAATTTATATACAAACTGTATTAGTGAAAAGGGTAATCAACATAATATACTAAGTATAATGTTATATGTATGTATTATACGGTAACTACATATGTAGCTTAATAAGCCGCATTAATTAGTTAGTAAAGGCATAGTTAGTAAAAAGGGATAGATTAATTCAGAGCACACAGTTCGATAACTCGATTCGATAACGATTTTTCTTCCAACTTACATAACCTAATATCAATATTTATTTATATCAATAGTGTTCCTCATGAATTCGGCTATCATATACAAAAATATTTTTTCATATCCGGAGATTAGCTCGTTGAAACAAACTCTGCAGCTTTATTATATTGGTACAGAAACCATATAAATAAATACTCTATGGGCCTGGCTGTCAAGGAGGCTTAGTGAAATATAATTTCGGGTCAAAGCCATAAATTTATAGATACTTGAGTCGATCTAAAAGCTCGAGTAGGGCTACAAACAAATAGATGCTCGAATTTACGACATATTTATCACATAACTGAGTCGTATTGGAGATCCTTGAGCGAGAAAACAAAACAATGAAGGTCGATTGTTCAAACGTGATACAAATTTCAACGCATCACGGTAATGTTTAGGCAAGTAGGTCGAGTAGATACCCTAACCTTGAGAACAATTCGTAGACGTATTAGTAGGCGTCACGTCCGCACAAGACTTTCTACGTTATACATTACTTCAGTAAGGGACAAATTAGAAAGTAAATAAGACCCTCTTTATAGCTCATCTTGTCCAGGCCCTTTCTGTGGAAACATCGGCGAGATTCGACTATTTTGTCAGCAAACAATAGCTATTCGTGTCGAAGCGCACTTTCCGTATAAATCTTTCTTCGCCAATACTCGTGTTATCCGCCCGCGCTGTCTCCATAAAGTTTCATCCAGATACGATCGGTAGCCACAGCTTAATTAAATTACAAACTGAAAGCTATTCTGTTTTTATAGTCGCTAGTAAAGCACGTTATCTACTTCACAGATTGTTCACTATTTGTCATTGCACGGCCATTGAATTCCAAAGCTCGAGCGATTAATTGTTCGAGGGCAAAGTATTATTAAATCCTTCGCACAGTTTCATTTCGCTGTGTGCACGAGCCACCCACGGCGGATAAAAACTCGACAACAATTCCGACGACATTCAATTCTCAGTAAAACAAACCCCACAATCATATCCTCCGCACAATAACGCAAGACTCATACTTTTTACAATTGCTACTCGTTAATAGAAGCGAAGTACTAGCGTTTCGAGATTAGTGAACGGCGCGGCGGCGGCTTGATGCTCCGTGTACAATGAATGAAATCGAGTGAGTGGTAGCGAAGCGAGGGAAAATATAGTCGGTTTAACGAGAAGAAATGAAGACGACAGAGGATTCTCATGGTACGTTAATGACGACAGTGGCTCGAGGTGGAGCGGAGCTATCAATTTTCTTATAAATAAATATTTTCCTTAGGTACGCGGAAGCTGCCGCCGTGTTATTTCAACATGCGGCGGCGCATTAGCCGGCTGCAATCAGTGTCGGGGAAGGAGCAATTTCCTATTCTCTCTTAACTTTAAGCACGAGCTCCCCAGAAATTGTTAGGAAAACGGCACGGTCGTGGCCGACGGAAACGATGAAATAGTAAATCACAACAATGATAGCGATGCCCGACGATTTATTATGCCTAAAATTTGTAGTTTGCCACACAACGCCGTATTTCTGATAAAATGGCGGTTAGACGATAAGCTCAGAGGCTAAATTAGTGCAATAATAATAAATTGTGAGCGCGGAGAGAGGCCGTGGATTGATTTACAGTCGATAGATAAATTTATAGCAACGATAATTAAATTGAAAGACTATAATTTTATTTCACGCTAAGGGAAGTCCCTATATAGAGGCATTACGTTATAACACGCAAGCAACTAAAATATTGTAGCCGGGTTATTAATATAAAATCAATGTTGTAAATAGCTGTTTAACTAAGCTTAAACGCTTTTAAGTAGATCGGTCATGCTTGTACCTTTATAGGGTATATCTTCCGGTCTTATGTTAGTTATGTTTTGCATGTAGGTGGTCTATTACAGAATACTTGATAAACGTGTGTTCAGGTCACGATGAAACGGAACATTAGCGGCAGAAATATCGAAAACATGCTTTAGATTTTTTATTATGTTTTGTTACTATTCTAATATTCCTTGTTTAGAATGCTATGAAAGATCCTTCCGATACGGAGTCGAGACCAGACATCGTAATCCTGTTTGTTTAGCGAGTTTCCCTGCTTTGATACCCGGACGTTACAGTTACTTATCTGTGACAGATTACTGTCCACTCTCAAGTCTTATTTTTAATCTAAACTTAAACTCTGTCGTCTATGTCCTGCAAGGTATATGTTTATAAACATTTATGGTACACTATATTAGGTATTAAATGGTTTTTTCCATTTAAGTAAAACAGTCACAGTAGCTTGCGAATCGCAGTTTTATTAGTAGTCTGTAACAAAGATTTATTTACATTTCGAGAAATTCTTACGTTCGCGTAAAACTAATTTACGCACATAAAAATTACGTGAGTGTACCTGTCATACTACCAATTTGGATGTCCGTATTGATCTTGATACTTTTATCGCGATTACTGCATCACATAAAATCAACTAATTTGGCCCGTCAATAATAACAATCGAGGTTGAAGAGAGCCCTTTTAAGATGGCTATTTATATAAGGTCTGTTATGCGGGTAGGTCAGTTTTCGTAAGCACTCAAAAGAAGTAAGTACCTATCGGATTAAATTAAACAGAACGATACAATTTATATTTCAAGTAATGTATGTTTAATCAAATTTTATAACATTGCGACGGCCTAGCAGGGTGCCATATCCAGACTATTAATAATTTTAAGATCCTATTATAATGGAGCACGGTGTAATAAAATATAACTTACTCACTTATTTTGTACAAGTATACTGTAATATAGTTTTATTGAAAAGAAATATTAATTATTACGTATAAAATCTTTGAATACATTCGCAGTTAGAATCACGCAATTTTCTACATTTTTTTAACTTTTTGTACGTGAAGTTTTGCAGTGCTATAGTCACAAGGGCGTCTATCATGAACATACGAGTGTATACCACATTGTGCAGAAAGGCTTGAGAGACCACCCAGCTGCGCTATCAACAAGCTTTTGTCTTTATTTTCATTGAACTCGGCCAAAGCTTTGTATAGAAACGTTCATATATTGTAGTTAGGTAGTTTGTTTCCACTTTGTTCACATGGTCTACATATAGCTATTGGAGACGATATAAATGATATTAATGTTCTTATATTTCATTTATATTCTCGAGCCCATTAGGTTGAATTTTTCAGTGTTATCCAGCGAACAAATCTTTCAATTTTGTCTTGTTTTTCAATTATCGCTAACAAAATTAAGTAACAAATTAATCATAGATATATCATTGATATGATGGAGTAAATTGCACACCTAATTAGAACAAAATAAAGGAAAATACGAGTGATATACATATATTTAAATGATCTAGGTATTATTATTTTACGTGTAATGAATGGTAACATTATTAGATTGAGCGTGTATTACCAAAAAGGAGTCTGTCGCAGTTTTATTTAGGCCACCAAGGAAAGGTCTCCAAGGAAATCGAAGCGACCTGTGACCTGCCACCTGAGTAAATAAGGGGAAAAAGATGTCCGGTCACTTGCCCTCGCTCACTCAATCAAGCAGATTTAATAGAAAATACTGTTTCACTGAATAAGATATCTCTCAGGTCAAAAGGAATAAAATCCTGTCATTCTTCAAACGGCACTATGACCTCACACCGAAGTAGATTACTCCTGCACTAAGCCTTATCTATAAATCGAACTGAGGGAACTGCATCATCCATACCTTGTCAAAACCTGTACAAGTCAGTTCACACGATCTTTGGGAGCAAAAGGTTACAATTTGATTAATGAAGCAATGTACTTTGAATTAATAGCTTTATTTGTTTTACCCTCAATAACAGCTTCAATAAATACCAATTTTCCTCGCAAATCATTGGATACAATTTATCGGCTTATTAGGCACTTACGTCTAAATAATTGCTTATAATATGAGAAATATGTTGTTTAAAAGAGCTTAATTCTGCTAAATAAAACTCGAAACTAAGCGCATTAACAATCACTTCGACCTTTCGCTGTAATAATATAGAGACTTACACACTTATTTTGAATGAAGTTATACACATGATAGAATATAAAAACAAACCAGGCGTACACAAACATAGGCGACAGAAAACGATACGTCTTCGATATAAAATAAAAAGATATCAAAGGATTCGCCGCAAGTGCTAACTTTATACAACACAGACAATTTTTATTGCGTCGTTGAGTCATATCGTATAAAAATCTATTTGTTACCAGTCAATACACGGACTATGAAGCGGCGAAGGCTGTTCTAATAAGTTTAGTTGCTAGCGAACAAAAACGTAAGTTTTCATTATCACGATCGAGTTGTTACGAGAGCACTAACGAACCCGAGCATTTATAGTTCAACTAACTAAGGCAATAAAGTCTGAAAAGTTATTCGAACAATATTGTGAAAATACCATACTATATCCCAACTTTGTTATTGAGATCGTTTAGCTACACAATACAATAAATTTAAAGGGATCAAGCCTATACAAAATCACCCCTCACAAGGGTTGTAAGGGACTCCATCAATCCTTGAGTCAAAGCCTCCATCCCCGATTTGTAGCGCTTCATGCTGATCAGTGAATGAGCACTGCCACTTACGGTCTACTTTTGTGGTCGGATTTCCATCAGATAATCCTAACAGTAGATATTCATACGTCTGGTTTAATGAACAATACATCCACAATACTTGCACTACACTTATAAAGAGTAGCTCTGTAACAACCATAATTTTATAATATCCATAAGTGACTGATTATCACTTTTACCTTACCGTCTGTTAGGTTTCCGGTTATTATCATAAAACAAAACATTGCCTTTTACTATGCTCCACATTTTATAATTTAGAAGCGCTTTCTTGATTGCATCATAAATTTTAATAGACACACATAATCTATACTTTGTTTAAGGGAAAATGAGTTCCCGCTTAATGATAGGAGATGGGAAAGCGATAAGTAAGTATTGGAATATTATAAGCACTACAGGTCGTAAGATAATATCTTTATCGAAAGGTTAGATCTTCGTCGCATTTTAGATATGAGATTTGTAACGAATTTTAAGCGGTGTTAAATACAATTTAGGTAAATGTAGTTATATTTTCTTACTCAGGTTTTTATTTCAATAGCCGATAGACATTAAACGAGGCATCTGATGATACGTTATCATCAAGCCCCGTGGATTAGGCATGCCACAGATATCACTAATGCGTTGTTTTTCTATAAAAGAGAAGAAAGAAAATACTGAAACTAAAGTTTTCGAATCGTTAGGCATCTGATGCAAGCAAGAGAATAGAAGCTAGCTACGCAGGCTTCACGTTAAGATATAAATTACTATGACAAACATAGTATACCTTCAATAATAATATACATATTCGTAGTCCAAAAAAATATTATTGGAATCAATCAGTTATAAAACGAATGATAAAACATGATGGGTTTACTTGAGAATGTTTGTTGAAACAATTACTTAGATCGCTACATAAAAGCATTTTCAATGTAATCAAATTAATAAGCGTAAGACGACAATAAACGTCACGAAGAGAATTAAATTCAAGTTTCTTATTGCAGGGTTCGCCTTAAAGTATCGGATTCAATCGTGATCCGAACGCTTAGCCAGCGTAATGTATGGCCAGCTTTGAACGGCCAATGAAAATTAAACGATAAAAAAAAAAAGAATGAACCCGCTTACAGTTGATGCTCCAAAAGCCCCTGGGCTTTTAAGGTTTTAGCTGGGTATAAAAGTATGCATGTGAATATTTTTTCAAACAATTCATCAACAAATTTAACGTGGCATTTATTATGTCGTACATAGAAATTGTTCACGATTCGCTTGAGAAAACCCATATCTACATTCGGAGACACATTTAAGCACATTCATTACAGTGTATTTTTTATGTGAACCGATCAATAATAAAAAATACTAAAGTAGCGGTAAATAATGAAATCGCCATCCGAATAGACAAACAAACCGACAAGGCAAAAGTTTTTTGGGAACTACTGAGTTACTTGTACACTAATAATAGTTTTCATATATCTTTCAATTCAGTTATATCATCAACAGGTTCAATAAAGATACAAACAGTGTACCAGTTAAATGCGGTTTTTCATAGCAGTTTTATGTGTGTACCCAAAGTGAAGTCAACGCTGAATATTTTCCATTCCCTTTTTCCTACGTCCACAATACGCATCATAACATCGGCTAACATTGTTTCGTTACGGAGTGCATATTGTGATGCAGAGTCCGGGGTCGTTTCGTCGTCACACCACTCTGTATCAATTTGCTGACATGCATTCGTAATGCACGTTGTCATGGTGAAATGGAAAATCACAGTGTTTGCCCCTTTGCATATAAATAGACACAATACTATAAATATGCTATTTTCTAACTGACCGTTGTCTGTACGTGTTGATTAAGGAAAACTGTAGGTGTTTACTAGCGAAATTAATACCATAACTATTAGTTACTAATTAATTCACGTCGCAGAATTATATGAGCTCATTTAGTTATATATGTTATATAGTTATATATGTAAATAGCGGATTCGGTAGAAGATTTACTGCAACTAATAATATACTAGCAATGCTGTAACTAACATACTAAATTCAGCCGACTAATTACCTTCCACCACCATCTGTTGGAATCTTATGGAACTAATCCTTTGTAAGATATTAAACAAATTATTTACAATAAAATAATATTGCGACTATAAATTGAGATGTAAGCTATCCGATCTTTCAAGTTGGATCAAACTACACACAGTGTGCAAAATGTTATTAAATCGATTAAGTAGTTTAGGAAAAAAAAAGCAAAAAGATAGTTCTGGATCATGAAAACTGTATCTTGGAGTATAGATACGACAGATTCATTACCATAGCTTGCTAAATTTGGACATTATTGTAACAACTAGCAAAAGATTTACAGTAATTTAAACAGTATACAGAATCCTTAGTCATACGCATCGCGTGCTATAATGATCCTTTAACTTAGTAAAATAATTATGACGTATGTGTGGAAAAACTTCTATAACATAAACAATAGAGGCAAAAAAACAAAATGTAACAAAGAAAAAATTCTATAGAAAAAATACAATATCAATATATCCGAATTTAATAACGGAATCAGGGAATATTCGAAATTCTGTATTGTACTTTTTTCTGTAAAAATTAATCTTTTAATACATCAGGCCTAACTGAAATGCATTGATGCAGCCCGGAATAAAATCACTTGCTTGTCATAGTATTCATTTGCATCCGTGTTTACATATAGCGTGTATGTCAATTTATGTTGGTCTTTAACAGAATACAGACAGGTTCTATTGTTATCATAATGTCACGACCCGCGTGGCGTAATGGTCACCACGCCGGACCGCCGTTCGAAGGGTCCTGAGTTCGATTCCCAGCGGGGCCGAAATTTAAATGAGTTTAAATTTCTGTTCTTGGTCTGGGTGTGTGTGTGTGATGGTCTCTCTTTTTTATTATGATTAATGAGAAAACTCACTATTTTCATATAATCCGGGTACAGATGTGTCTGATTTGAAAATCCTAACGTTTCTTGTTTTCTCACTAAGATTCTGTGTCTTAGGTGCCAAGGACAACACACAACGACAAGGACACACGAATTGACTAAGATATTTTTTTAAGAAATTTAAATCCAAATTTGTCTCGTTTGAATCGAACCCACGACCATTTGAACGGCGCTCTTTCACGATGACCTTTGCGCCACACCGCTCGTCAAAATGACTGGATCATAATAATCCCACCTGATGGTAAGTGGTCCATCTAGATTTATGCGACCATTCTAATGCTAATGGATTATTTTATCAGGTACAGATGACTTAAATTACATATTTAACTAGAGCGGCGGATGAACTCGACATTTAATTAATTCAACTTTGAATTTTTTAATTATACGAGGTCAAAAGAGCTACTGTTTACATTAAAGTGAGTGCTTCGTATCTTTACTTGCGGTTAAATTAAAGCTTTCAAAGAAAAGTAATATTGTAAGAGAAATCTATTATTAGTACTTTAAGGTTTGGCTAAAATAAGGAACGCCTACATACATATATGTATATTAATTGATGTTAGTGATTATCGTAGTACCTACTATAAAAAAATGTATTATTAATTTTTGTCAACAATTAAAAACATAGCGTTAACATATTTGAGGTTTAATTCCATATTTAATGTGGATTTTATCGATATTATAAGTAAATTATTATTTATATTAACACCGCCGATTATGGTCTGTTCATTTTTTGTTATCATAAAATACCTAAGTATTGTGGGAATGAACCTTTCAAGTTCGATACGCTAGATTGGCTGTTATGCATGCACCTTGGACCTGTTTCGTAAAGGCGATCAACTTGGAGGAAATACCAGTTAATGACTGCCTGAATCCAGATACTAGCTAATATTACCGCAGGCACCTTTTATGTTTCGAAGATGCTACGTTTTCATCTTGATGAACGTTAGAATGATAAAGCACTATGCATTTATAATTTATGCTGTTCATTGTATTGCGAAGAATGGCTCCATAGTACGAAGGGTTCACGCAGCTAGACTATAAAAAAGAAAATATTTTTTGCCTTCCCAGTAGTGCCTTATAAAGAAAGTGTTTGTGCAAGCCGCTATCGCACACCAACATTTTACACTGAATAGTTACTATAAATAAATGTATAAATCAGGCTATTGGAACCTATCTGATGGAACCTTGTAAAAATGTAACAGTGGAAGTAAATATCTGAAAACGTAAAATTCTTGTATATACATATGTGATACCTATATATAAACTAGTGGTTTCGACAGATGATATCATACAATATAAAAGAAACATTTTCTATCAAATTGTTAGAAAAAGCACTCTGAAATACACACAAAAAACCATCAAAATCAATCAAATTGTTTAGTAGGAGTTCAGTTACGTATACATGAAGAAACTAATTATATATATAAAGATCTAAGTATTACGAAGTAAGTTACGATAAAAAAGTACATTATAAATACGTAAAACAAATACTGTAACCATATTATAAACTAGTAGTTGTAGTAGGAACGGACGCAGCAAAATTATTAGCAATGTGTCTTCTATGTAGGAAACGCCTACATATCAAAATACTTTCTAACAATAAGCTAACTACTTGTTCCGAGAATGATATACGGACCATTATCGTGCGTATCAATGGGAGAAACTCCATAGAAAGAGCGGTCAGCGAATGCCGAAGCGAAAACAAAGCTAAATATCTCAACAGTTCGTAGTTATTGCATGAAGAATTTACGGGGGCGAGTCGAGATAGCTAATACACGAGTACAAATTCCCTTGCCGACTTATTCGCGTCTCGAAAAGCATTTAAATGGTTTAAATGCACTAGGAGATGCAACAATGCAGATCGAATATCTCGTGACTGTTAGAACCTATTGATATTATAAATGGGACTGTATTTCATCTTTTCAATTGAAGTCAATTTATTCATTTAAGCGATGTAGCTTTATTTTAATTTCTCTCACATATCTACTTTCAAAAGACATTTGGAAACAACGAAAAACTTTCTAAATGTTAGTAATTATTATATGTAACTTTTTACACAAAACATTTCTAAAAGTGAAGCATCAATCATAAAAAAGTGAGAGAGGTATTTCAAAAGGTAACTAATTGAGCTGGAGTTACCATGACGTCGCGGTGAGTCGTCACGGATTACCGCAATACCTGTTAAAACGGGATTATTCTTTATGGACACTTACCGCACGGAAGCCACCGATACGGCGTGGACAGCTAAGTGGAGGCAAAAACAAACAACGGCCGAACTGATAGCCGTCTGTGCGTAATACCCTTTTAAATAAACCACCTCGACGACCTCACGTTTTTCGTCATATTACGGTAATAACATTGCAAGTTTTTGAATACAATTTAAATCACTTCCTCCGTGATCAGATGTAGTTTTTATCACCGTGGCACAAATTTTATCGCGATCATAAGTAGATATCACTTATTTATACGAAGGTTAAGTAGCTGACAAAGCATCTACCTTTTCCTTTTGGGATAATATTAGGAAATTTGTTTTAATTACAAAACTAAATGGTTATACTACACTCAAGATATTCCATAAAAACTGCTGATGTTTAAATATTTCTTACTTTAACTATTTCTAAACAATATATTACGTATAACAAATTTAGATAAAATCATTAGACAATGTAATGTCTGTAATAAACCATCGATAAGCCACGTAGTCGAGTAAACCGTTTATAACTTAACGCAAAGCGTCCATTTCTGGGATCGTGGCATCTAATTACGAGCGTGGAAGTATTCATACAGGATGTTGAATAAAACGTATCCCAACAAAGATATAAAGGTAAAAATGAGGCCAAGTTCGGGAAAATGTTTGGGGCAGGTGTTTAGTGCCGAGTAGAGTAGTATTACCAAGTTAGAAATATACAGCAATAGGTATAACAAATGGTTTGTAAATTAATTGAAAACCCTAAATTCCTACAGCTTTAGTAAAGGAACTACTATGGAACTTGATACTCGTTAGCTTAACTCTTTTATCGGTGATAACGATTACGCAAAAAGTTGGTGTTTCGAAACTTGGCCACTTTTTAACGTTTGTTTTTATAGTTATATTATTTTTAAAAAGCTTAATCGTCGAAAAAATGTGAGCTAAATGATCAGCTTTCGAAAGTAAACCTTCACAACAAAGTTCTCTACATCTGATAATAATAATAATAATAATAATAAAACTCTTTATTGTACACCAATAAATAGAAAAATATACAAACTGTGAAAAACAAAA
>DWJN01001954.1:0-16417 GCA_018248895.1 Carystus phorcus | reverse complement strand
AGTACTTAAAATTATGTTAATATGAAATTGTGAAAGTAGTTTTTCATTAAGGGTCGATTAAGTCGATTAAGGGACACTCAGTCTCTCCAGGCATCGGATCAATACTACTGATCAAATTATTGAATATATTGACAAACTTAGGTTTCTATTAGTTTTCTCTGATTTCTCTAAAATGCAATTATTTGCTTCGTTTAAAAAATGACAATTAAATATATATATTTTTACATTTTCAAGATCGACGGAACTTATTCCGCTCCACTCCTCCGCTCTCGCTGCTACACAAACCGTGTGAGCTTAAGAATACCAAAAATCCTAACCATAACTTGGTCAATATAAACACCGTACTTTTTAAATTACTCTTTAAAGGGTATAGAAAACGGGAAGAAATGTACAGAATACAATTATATCGAGGGTTTTACGACACTTATGTTTAGTATCCCCTAAATCTTGAAGTACATGAAAGTTCCATTCTCTTCATTAAAATATTATTCCGTACAGGGTTAATTTGCTCGATGATACAGTGAAATAATTATGTTAAAATGTTTGTATCAGGAAACCTTAAAAAGTATACGTTGTTAAATAATTTTATTGATATGTATTGATAGGACTTTGTCCTATAAATCTGAACCTAAGTTTCAAATAAAGGAAGCTTCGCAAACTACTTTGTGACTAGTGAATTGGTATTAGTCTGTATTCTAGTAGTGTAAAGAAAGCAATTTATGTATCGTAACATCTATGGGAATGCGGATATTCATAACCGGTGACAACTTGCCGTCAGTTGGCGCCTTTGCTCTTTTGCCAACTAACTATTAGCATAAAATACCCCCTTAAAAGTCGGAAACATACTCACCTTTATAGACAGTAATAAGGTATCTTATCTAATATATAACAATCAATGGTTGTTTGTATGTTTACTTGTCGTTAATGGAATTTGAATTGATAGGATATAGAGCACTAATGTTTTTAATAATTTTGTTCAGAATTATCTAAAGAATATTTTGGTACCAAAACTATATCGTTCGGACAATGGTTGATGAGTTACAGTGGAATATGTTGATTTTTATCCGACTTCATATACTGATTGATTCACCCATATACATACATACCTATATTCAATAGCACTTCAGTAAACAAGTGACAGTAATCAAATGATTGTGGTCTTGCATACAGATTTTTCTTAAAATTAGGTTTTTAATATGTATAGCTACGCACGCCGGGTATAACTAATCTTAATATATATAAAGTACGTGTCACGGTGTTTGTCCGCGATGGAGTCTTAAACTACTTAACCGATTTTAATCAAATTTTGGACACCGTGTCCAGTTTGATCCAACTTGAAAGATAGGATAGCTTACATCTCAATTTATAGTCGCATATTATTTTATTGCAAATTATTTGTTTAATATCTTACAAAGAATTAGTTCAATTCGATTTTAACAGATGGCGGTGTAAGATAATTCAATGACAAAATTGAGTATGTAAACCTCAGTCACAGCAACGCGTGGCCGAGTCTGCTAGGTTATATAATTATGTTGCAGAACAAAGTCTGCTGGGTCAACTAGACTTATATAAATAATCGTTATTAATTAAGTTACAATGTAACGCAGTACGAGAAGCTTCTTCGCTCTAAGGACCGGAACCTACAAATATTTCTCCTTGTTGTAAAACAGTGAATAAATGTCCCTACTTAAAAGCTGTAAGTACATATTGTTTCCAAATAAGTGTAATGCAATTAAATCTCAGGGTAAGGAGATTTATAGACTGTGTAGGCGAATTTATTAAATTTTGCAACAGGAACTAATTAATATAACTTAAATGAATGAACTAATTAGTATAACTTAAATGAAATATATAAAAAGCTGTAAAATACGGCTTGCTAGTTTATTTTATAATACGAAATGTTTCATTGAAAAAAAGTTCGTAAAAGTAATGCGAATTCTTGGCAAATAATGAAGAATGAAACAACTTTTAAACACTCTTACTATTAAACGAATCAAACATAAAAACTGTGTTTCGCAGTATCGCATCTATTTATGACTTTTATATATTTTTCAAAGTTGCTACCATAATAATGTACATTTATTAATAAGTAGCAGTATAAGAATCTATTGGGATGAGGTTTAGGATTGAGCGACATATTTGAATCTCTGCCACAGGCTATTTTGGTCCTCCGTTGCGCGTAAACACGGTCACGTAGATAATATTATACAATTTATATGATTTGTAAGCGATATTAATCTACTATCTCTTTGCAATTATCATCTAAATAGAATATTATTATTATTGGAGAATTCTTACACGATGTCTGAGTTAGAAAAATGATTGAATAAATCATTAAGAAAAACCCTAAACATCTGTTATTTTTACGTTATTATATCAGTAAATATTAGAATAAATTTATTGTGTAAATAATAAAGCACTGCAAAATTATATGTAAGATATTTATATCATATCTTACATATTTATGTATATTATTATTAGTTTCAATTGTTGTATAGTCAGTAAGTACACTCGTATTGTCAATTTTATTTATACAATCATCATGTATTATTTTCCTTTTTTATAAGCACCTACAATTCTACACTGAAATATAAATAAAGATAATAAAAATAGAAAACCGAAAACTTTGGCGTATAATGAAGGCCAAATATGCATGTTACATATAGCCTCACACTAACCTGAAAATTTTTCTCCACCAAACAAAAATCCGTATACCCAATACACACTTATACAAACACAACATACACTCATAGCTGCACGCTTTGATTCCATGAATTGTGGGTGCCACAAAGAAGAAAGAAAAAAAAACTTAAAACTCATTATTCATATTTCTGTTTCTCTAGAAATCAAACCTAAGATACTTTAAACTTTAACGTTATACACACAGAGTCACTAAGGATTATAACACAAACTCGAATAAAAATACTGTTTCTTGTAAAGCTGTAACTGCTTCCTTAATATCATTAATATTTATCAAGCCGGGGTGGAGTCTAAAGAAAGGTAAGACGGCACTTGCCTGAATGACATTTAAATAAAAAAATTCACTATCTAAGACTATCTTGAAACTACATTTTCTCAAATTGTGCAGGGCTAGAGAATTTTCTGAAATTTTGTGTTGAAATAATTTCACAAAGATTTATTCTCGAAAATTATTAAGAATTGGAAGTTAGTTATATGAGTGTTATGAAATTGAGAATTGAAAATTGTAAACAACATACAACAATAAAAAGTATGAGATGTTATAAAAACGAATGCTTCTAATTTTAACTCCTAACTTGTCTCTTGACTTTCAAGTTTTTTACTCTAAAAAAACTACATCTTCAGACGTAGAATCTATGAAATTATGGTCTATGTGTCATGTAATAGTACTATGATTTGACCGAACGAGCCTAGTACCTAATATTTTCGCTGGCATTTTATTCATTTTTGTAACTTATATTAAACTAACATACATCAGCTTTGAAATAACTGTTTGTACACATTCGCATTATTTCGGTGAAGTTATTTATGTTATCCAAATGTTAAACAATAGCCATTTATTTATTTTAAGCATACTACTACAAGCGGTCAAATATCAAGCTTACCTCAATTTATTGACATAGCAAATATTTTTTGTTGTTTAAAACATTTTAAAGAATTTTAATTTATTATATACCATATTTACAATTGGCAAGTTATTGAAAGATTTGTTTTAAAATCTCTATGGAAATTACATAGATATGTACTTTGTTTTCCTAATTGCTTAAGGCTGTACTATAGTTCCACCTGATGGTAAGTGGGGTTTAAGACTTTGGTGGTAAAGGGTAAACATATATTTTATTGTTGTTTGTGTACGAATCGTAGCCCGCATATTAAATTCCAGCTTCCTAAGACTTCAGAATGTACCCTAAAAGTTTTGTTTGTACCTTATTATGCTACGAACGTTTGAGAATACAACGAAATGCTTCCAGAAAAAGTAAGTAGTCCTACTACTTTGATATTTGGCGAGGTGCTATTCTATTCCCAGTATACATACTCATTAATATTATACTACAAGTATTAGGATGAATTTTTATAGCGACAACATTTCTCAATATTCAAAGTTTAACCAGTCAGTTTTTATTTCATTTCAATTCTTGTTTGAAAAGAGAAGGAACAATAAAATCCCTTGCGTACTTTACGTATTATTGGGATTGACCTGAAAACTCGAATTGCGACTCTTGCCGTCCCTTTATTTACATGGAGATCCCCGATATCTCTGATATTTCAAATTGCCAATATTGAAGATTTGGTCTTTATTACATCATTGTCACTTTTCACACGTGGTTATCGAATACGATATTTAACTGACCTTTCTCCTCTTACAATTTTAGGACGAATTTCCAATCAACCAATTAAAAATCCGCTAACCCCAGTTTTTTATTTAGTTAGTCTTTAGTAAAGACTTGTAGGAGGCTTTTAGTTAGTATTAACTTGTTGTATGATAACAATTTACCTGCATTATTTATTTTATAGCTACTTACCTTATAGCTAATGTACCTTTAAGCTATATATACGACGTTATTAATATACGAACCTATCACGTGGAAATAATGTCCTCTGATAGATGCGCAATGTAATTTGGGAGAGATATTGGCAAAACTAACTGCTACATCTTATAGATCTTCCCTAATTAATGATTTAACTAACTATTGAAATATCATGAAGTTGTTGACGTGAGTCATAAGACAGTGAATGATTATAGTCAATATTTTTTGAAATTCACGGAATATTTCAAAGAACATTTACTCATTAGCTGTCGTCGCCGAGGAAGCCGCGCGGCGCTAGAGGCGACAGATTACGGGCCAAGACGCACGCGCAGTCCAATTCACGCTCCGACCAATATAAACGTTCATCGAAATTAAAATATACCGCGAAAGCATGTTCGAATATTTCCTCCATGTAAGTGTAGAGGATATAAAACGAGAAGTGCGCACAGTGTATGCCGCGATCAAAGTTTTGAACGTCTTAAGTGTTTCCCTGTGTAAATTTATTGAAGAAAATAATTCAATGGATGATGTGTAGTGCATGAAAAATGTATCTCAATCCACGATAAGTAAAGTAGCAAAATAAGTATGTACCTATTTACTTTTATAACAACGTCGTAACTTTTCTAGTTATAATGTATTTCTAAGGGCTAAAACAAGCAGAATTTGTTGTTTCGAGTATGTTATGCCTGTCGAGTATTATCCAAATAGATCTGAATTTGTCTGAGTCGATATGTAATAATATCTGCGTTATTAAAGTGGCTTTCGATTGGATTTGAATTGCTTATACTATTACATCATAAATAAAGTGCATTTAGAACACTAGTATAACAGACATACCTATATACGTATGTACATTGACACACAATATATAATCAAAATATAATAACAATACTTTCATTGTATTCTGCGTTTGGTCAATAATATCTGTGATGAATCCAATTAGAATCGATGTGAACAACCTTTTCATTGTACCATACACAATTTTATTTGTCTCCGATAACCGTCCTCGTTTGGCTGCGTGAAATTTTGTATCCACGCTCGAAAAAATGTTTACATGGGATTTTTAAATTTACGTTATCTTATTTGTTTCTGAACCAATTTAAATAAAACTAACACTAAATCTTATACGCTTAAAGTAGTACATTACAAGACATCGGTAAAAACCGCATCCAAGCTAAGCTATTTCTGAATCCGAGAGCAAATACACATACTAATAGAAAAGCAGGCAAAGATAAACAATAGAGTTCGTTAATACATAACCCCGATAATTGTTCGAATTACATATATTTTTAATTATTATGTACACCTTTAAATGTTTATAAAGCTATTAAAATAATGGACGTAAACGAGCTCAATGAAGTGTGTATTGCGTTTAAGTTCGTGCTTGAAATATTGCTGGTGTTTTATCATGAAGAAACAGATGTTCATTCCTTAATTTGGTAGACTTATTAATTACGTAAAAGACGTTGAAATCGTTTCATACATTTCAAAAATGCTCTTCATCCTCAAGACACATGTGAATATATTCATGATTTACGACACTTAATATGAACATGGATATAAATAACGAATTGTAGTCGAACACTTTTGAGTGAAATTGCGCTGTTTACCACAAATCAAATTAAGTCGATGTGTGTTCAGGCTTTGATAAAATCCTTCATTAACACGTAAGAACATGTACAATATACAATATTATTAGTATTAAGTTTGAGTAAATTTAATTACAAAGTAGTCATAGGATTCCTAAGACGTCATTGGGTTCACAATGAAAATGTAATGTGATTTTATGAAACCCTAGCATTGTCAGTAAACAAATTACGACAGAAATACGGAATTGGATTGTATCTATACGTAGGCTTCACTATGCAACATTTTTAACATTATGTCTATGTCTTACGATATAAATTAACTGTGGTGTAGTTGAATGTTAATTGCATTACAAAAGCATAATTATGCTTGTAGGTTTCCTTTTTAATTGGAATTTTGAACAATAGAGGTCATATTTACGTAGTATGTCTAGTATGTCGTGACGATGACTCATAGCTAAATATCATAGATAGATGGCACTATAATTATTCAATTTGATATTTAAAATTCGGAAATTTGAAATGATACGATATGGAACTATTGTTGGACCGGTTAACAAACCAATATATGATGTTAAGCAAAATATAAAAGGAACATTAGTTTATAAAATAGGTAGGTATAAGATATGAATTAAACATAAAACTACAATAAATCTGTTGAGTAATTTGCGCCAATAAAATGCTTTAAAACTTGCAATTACTTATTGAATAATATATGTTTTAAAGAAAAAAAACAATTTTACAAATAAGTATTCACAACACGGCACATCGTATAAGTAGGGCAGTCACATCTTCCAGAAATAAAGATGAATAAGTGGGCGGTACCGTCTTATATTTATGTGACAAATATGAATATGTACATGAACGTAATACACAATACGGAGTAGTTTAAATCGGTCACGTTTACAAAATAACGGAACAAATATCTTCGAGGTATGATATTATTCATCTCCAGTCCAATTCATCCCCTACTTAGCGTGCGATTTGACAAACAGCAGTCGAAGCAACGGTGCTAGATTCTGACTGTGCTTTTACCACGCGATTTAATCTCTAGGATCTCTGTGTGTTGGTAAGGTTTAATACTTCCATACTGCTTCGATTACGGTTTTCATCCTTCTAATAATAGAGGAATTATATCAATGTGTTTTGATTCGATTTTATTGTAGCCGTTCCTGGTTCTTCTTCACTTACAACGCGCTGGACATTTTAGTATTGCAAATATCTTTTTAATATCGATCTTTATACCAAGTGGCTTGTGTCATATTCGTTTCTAGACTAGTAATATAAAAGGCAAATAAAAGTAAACGTAACTTTTGCACAAAATTCATAACGACAGTTTGGAAAAGGTTTTTCTTATTTGATTTCCCTATGGACTTTTAAAAACATCCACAACACTAACGAAGTCTACCTCAGTAATAATACGTATAAAAAGAAGTGAAAAATATTAAATCGTACCAGTATACGACGCAAAATATACTTCAAGACTTACTATCCAGAACAATCACATAATTAACTTCAAAGAGAAAACATTAAAAAGTAATATTACTTTTCAAATAGATTTTTTTACGTACAAAGAGAATGTCTAGATATATTGTTATCTATTCTTTTGAAGTATACTTGTTTTTGTTTTTGTAATACTTACAGCTAATAGGATGTAATCCATACTTATATAATAATTGCAAAATACTGTTTGTTTGTTTGATACGATTTCTTGGCCAAACTTATTAATGTTTTATAATAATGTCTATAAAAATTTAAATAGCTTCTACTGACTAAACTTTCAGAGTCAAAATAACGTAATAGAGAGTTAGTTGTATTTTCTGAAAAAGTCGACATAAAGTCCGCGATTTAAAATTTTATTAAAAGTATTTAGTTATCCGGGAATCAATTTGTCCAATGCAGTTTTAATCCTTGCCAAGGTAACTACGTCAGTCACTTGAGGCATTGAATATAGATTAAAATTGTCCTTTGCTATTGCCTATATTATTTAATTGAATAAGCTAGTAGGGCCTAGCGTTATCAAAAACACCAAAATATCGATTTTAAAAATTATTTCATCTATAAAATACTACCAAATCACAAATTAACATGATTAACATAACACTACCTTTGTATTTGTTTCCTTATAAAATCTTCCATAATGTAGCGCAAGGCGTAAGTCTATAATATTCCCTATTTATGCTGTTAAAACTATTATCAATAGAATAACATAATATTATAATCCCTTCTACTAATTTAGAGATGTAAATATACCTACAAAAAGATTTACAATATTATATATCCAAGCCAAATGATATAAAATTACTATTTATATTCTTTTTTAACATTTTATATTAAATATAAAAAGAAGAATAACATAATAATTAACATCTTCTAAGTTAGTGCGCTCACCATCCAAGGCTGCATCTCTGCTTACCATCAGGCAGGATAGTATTCAAGCATTAACTTATAAAGAGTAAAAAAAAATATATACAAAATAACAAAGCCATTTACAAATTTTCTCTCTTAATGTTAAAGTCAATGAACAAACGGACATTTTGAGGTAATCCAAATCGAAGAGGCACGGCGTAAAGAAGTTATTTAATAGTTGAGCCTAAATTGCTGAAGCTAGGAACATAACATTCAGGCAGTAAATATCTTTTATGACGAGGGTATTCGTTAAAGATCAACCTCTTAAGTTAAAGAAAAGGAAGAACGTCATTAATTAGGTTAAATGTGGACTAAAAGGTTGTTTGAAACTATTTTATTTCGCCTTCAACCCATTAATGGTCAACTACTGAGCACGGGTATCTCCTCAACACTGACGAGGTTTAGAGCCTTATTTTATTTATTTGCTTTATAAGTATTTAATGAAAATATACAAGGAAATAATTTATTGCGTGTTAAATCAAAGTTTCCCTATAGTAATACCTCGCAGACAACAGTTTCGACATTAAACAAGAATAAAGAAACTGGAACATTTCTGTAGATTTACAATAGCTTTGTCCCCGATATACTCTCCGAATTAGACCCGATATACGAAGTAATATTTCAAATAAAGCCTAGCAGTTAAATTAATAGCAAACGGCTTTTGAAACTCCAAGATTATAAGATTGACTACTGAGAGCTTTTAGCCAAATGACCTCTATTTCTACACGTTTCTAGCGCTCCCTATGAATAAAGTAATTACGTAATACTTAATTCCCCTGTACCTTTATTCTTTACTATTTTTAATTGCAAAATATTTTTTATCATTTTTTATACTATAAAGGGGTTGGTACTATAGTTATACTCGTATTACTATTCTTTAAACTGAGGTTGGGAAACTTGGTTAGTCATGGGTATAAAAAATGTTATTAAATTAGTTCTATAACATTGTCTCGCCTAATAATTACTATTTCTAATAAATATAATAGCCTCGGCAATCAAATGTAATTAGAAAGACGTCTCAACTACTTTTCTCGTTCTATCGAGCGCGTAATTTTGTTCTGTTTTACATTGCCATTCTCTCCATATTGTATCGATTTTCATTAATGTTATTATAGCGTAGTGAATTGAATAAAGAGAGAGGCGTCATATTGACGCACGTTCTTAATAA
Source organism: Carystus phorcus (assembly GCA_018248895.1). NCBI lineage: Eukaryota > Metazoa > Arthropoda > Insecta > Lepidoptera > Hesperiidae > Carystus > Carystus phorcus. The sequence continues at coordinate 6,746 of DWJN01001954.1, read as the reverse complement.
ACTTCAATTGATTCATGATAAACTGTCTGTAATCAAATGTCACTTAAATCATTTTTGGTGATCAAGTAACAAATTAAAAAAAAGCAGAATGAATTCACAGAATAGTATTATGCGTCTTTTTATTAAGAATCCGTTTGGTTAAAATTGCGTATAGAATCCGGTCAATTCAACATTAAGAAGTCGTTCATTTATAGCAATCTAGACCGACGAAAGAAGTAAATTAATTCTTTTACCGAATTTTTTCGTTGAGACTTGGCTTCTACCCATTAATGACTAACTACAGGGCAGTGGCCTCTCTTCGTCACTGAGAAAGTCTAGACTCAAGACTCTAGAGTGTAGTCCACCACGTTGCTCCAGTGCAGATTGGTTAAGTTAGTGGCCAACCCAAGTCGCAGAAGTCTTTATACCGCCCGAAAGCCTTTGACATGGCTTGATAAATGCTATTTACGAGAACAACCGGAACCGATGGCTTAACGTGCCCTCCGAAGCACGCAAATGCTCAAGAATTTTTTGCCACTAGCTTGGCTTAAATTATTTATTACAAACTAGTTTTAAACGGCGCACGTTGCAATCTAACCATGTGTCCGATCGAACAACATAAGAATTAAGATTTTCAACTGTAACTCATCCACTAAGTCTCCGATCGATAAAATTTTGGCTCTAAAACGTTTTACAGAGAATAAGACATTAGGGCTCTATCTTCTACCATTAAATGTTCGATTATACTATTAATGTTTTCAAATATATTTAATATTATAATACTAAATTGAAGTGAATTAAAATCCATCCTGTAATAATAGATAACTATGAATAATCTTTAGATATAAGTATGTTTACAATATATGTGTATCACGCAAAATTATTTGTTAGCGTGTTATATTTGGTTTACTCATTAAGCGCCATTTTGCAACTAATCCACCGATTATACCACCGATGACGAAAATATTAACTAAGTAGGTAATTGATATTGAAAAACATTTAAAGGCATTTTTATTTTACGAATACGTAAGCTTATTTCAAAGACTTGTGTTGTCCAACATTGGTGGAGATACCTCCTTCGGAACTTGTTCGGAAATGTACGAAGGGAAAGTTTTCGGTATTTTCTCGTATTTTTCCGCTCCGTTAGCCCGCTGGCTGTTTGTTTTAGCTCATAAATTGGCGTGCACTTCACTAACAAAAGCACTGAATTTTTCTTTTATTTTAGATTCGGTGACGTAAAATAACTATAAATAATGAACTAGTACCCATTTCCTTTAAAACAGTTTTAAAACGAATAATTATTTATTGACATGAAATTTATTAATTTCTTTCTTCTCGTTTTTACGATCGTCCACGAATCAGATTTCTTTGGTGTTTCTGATGTCCATGGGCCACGGTGACCACTTACAATCATATGGTTCGTCTGCTCATTTGTGGGCTAGTTACTTAAAATCTTATGGCATATTGTTTATTGATAATAAACATAACTGTCTAGACACGTCTAGTTACGTGGGATCCTTGAGCTTAAACCTGTTACAAATTCTCCTGGTGCACTTTCGAACCACAACAAATGAAACTATCGGTATCTTCTATTGCTAGTTCTGTTGCTGTATAACTTGCTCGGCTTTATACCACCTAGTTACCCCAAGGCTACTCACGGGTAGTGATGGAGTTCTTTACTGAAATTATCATAGATGGAAGTGATTTTAGTATTATTATATTGTAATATTATAGCTACAATAATAGTGAAATCCACTATGGCAAAGGAATTTAACCCTTTCATGTTAAGTTCACCCCAACCTTTATGTTTTTTGAATTAGGTTATTTGAACGGATTCCAAGTGGAATATCTAGGTAAATTATTGATACACGTAACTTAAGGAAGTAAAAGTTTTATGAAGTTTCTTATTAAATTTCCTATTGGATTAGTTTTAGTTTTAATTGTTGTTGGATAATAATGATTGTGAAAAATAAGATTTGGCTTTTGATATACTTTTGAGGCTCTCTGTTCAATATTCCTTAATAGCAATCGTTTATTTTACGATATATATATATTCAAAATAACTACATATAAATCCTATATTTGCTCAAAAAATATATTTTTCGGTACGATAGGGTTGGATGGTTTGTGAGGTCCACGTTTAGATGTTTTATTCAGAAAGCGTCGTCATGTGAGGACGCCCAATATAATACGAGTTTTCACAGGTACACATATTATATGTTTATTTCCCGTGAAGGTTACCCAATATCACATACTTATACGCGAACATTGTATTTCAATTTGAGTGTAAATATAAAAATAAATAGATATTAAATTTATCAACGCCCATCCTTATTGGCTGAAGCTTGAAGATTTTAATTTCTATTACGCATGCAACAATTCTAATTTCTTTTGTAAAAGAACTCAGTCTGTAAAAAAATTGCGTCAATTAAAATTTATATTATTACCTTCTACAAAAATCTACCAGTCCAATTGATACACAATACCGTTTTCCTAAGTGGAATGGTGTCTTCTTAGTTTAAATTTATAAATCCTGTCACTAGAACAAGATAAAAGAAAAACTTATGTACATGTAAACCAGTGTTTTAGTAATAGATTTATTTTTGCTACTTTACTTCAGTGGTGTGAGGGAAACAAATAATTTACAGTCTACTGGAATAAAAATTTATAATAGGATCAAGTGCGTCTCTAAAATGTAATTATAAATCGAACGCAGCGACATCTTATTAACGGAGCAAGAAGTTCTTCTAACTCGGACTCAAACCCTCGTAACATGTTGCCAATTGCCGAGTTGGAGGAGGGCGCCACCGCGTTGCTCACGGCGAGCGCGAATCGACATCGTAGAACTCGTGACCGCGTGGTTTCAGCAGAAGTTCGCGCGGTGCGTCGAAGGCGGGGTTGGACTGTAGTCGGTTCTGAAACTAGGTGAGTATTTAGTTACAGCTTGTAAAGATAGATGTCGTTAATATCATAATATTTTGCCTCGTTCACAAATTTCTTCATCGTATTTAACTAGACTTTTTATTAAACAGATAATTTTTATTAACCATGATGCATAAATAACAATGAAAAAAATGTTCCGTAGTTAAATTAAATTGAAACGTTTCATAATAACGCAACGTCATATTGCAACATACATACATATGTATATGTATAGGTACTACCTATGTGTCATTTACATGATAATATACATTTTGGTAAAATTTACGTATTATATTATATGACCTTATAACACAATCTGCAAAGTAGGTCATACTGTGTAACCCCATAACACCCTGTAACATCCAGTGGATCTAAAAGTAATTCGGGGGCATTCCGGTTTAACGGGTAAAAGGTTTGTACACGTCTTCGTCGCCGGTAATCTTTTTCTGTTTTTGTAAACGATTGATAACCTTCCGACACGTGATGGTAGAGGTGTTTATACTGTAAACATTATGTCCATTTCAAATGATAGTTATTTACTTACTTTGTCGGACACCTGAATCGACCCACCTTGTTTTTATTGATGGACTTCAAATTTATTACATCATATACATAATATATATACGGTTTTTCGTGTATAGGTATTTTAACTATTACAAATTTACATTTCGATACATCAAACTTGAAACTTGTTTCGTGAGACAATCACCTATCGTATAGTTAATACAATCTCGTGTGAACGCATTGGAGCCCCGATGTTAGTCTACCAAAGTCCAAGCCATTACAAAGTACGTCCGGAATTTCTACTATTTCTAAGCTTTCAGCAACCTGAGATGAAGGATATCATAATAAAGAAACCAGTACACCTGAAAGCTTTAAGCCATAATCTCTTTAAAAGCTGAAGTTTGCCAATCCACGTTTGAACTGCTTAGTATAACTCCCGCTTATTTTGAAAGTAATATTCTCTTGAATATAATAACAAAATCCAAGAGCTTCTAACTCGAAGCGCTAAAACATAAAGAAACGAAGAGATGTATCTACATTGTAAAAATAATTTTGATTTTTTATACATTTTGGGGAAATATACTTTCTTAACACACGATTTGTTCATAATTATCACTGAACGACGACATTGTAAGGTACATAATAAAATATTTACTTCTATCTAAAGGTTGGTTTACAGGTAATGTAATTGGCTATTAGCTGCCGGCGAAATCCTGTGTTATAACACGCAGAATAAAGTTGCTGAGTTGCTACAAAAATATTTATCAGCGCACATTGGATGTTTCAATTTCTTATTTGGCTGGAGGGTATGTTTTCGTTGGAGTTGTAACATCAGAAACGACAACGATAACCTATATAATACACATTTACAACGTTTATTTGTTTCTTTTTATGCATCAAATGAATGAAATTAATATTTGTCTTCCTGTAAGGTTGGACCGATTTTTTAATTTTTTTGTGTTCAAAAAATGGATATATTTTTTTTTGTTGCAGAATAATATCTACTAATTCGTTAGTATAAATATAATTTTGTATATTTTAAATAATATTATTTATACTTATGAATTGTAACGGGGTAAAATCTGTCGCTTTTATTAAATTAAAATTAATATTCAGCCTAGCTGCCTTTGCTGCTTTACGCGGATAATAGAACAAGCTAGGAAAGGATTGTATTTAATAAAAGGTATTATTATTGTATCACATATTTTTAATTCTCTTATCTTTACCATGTACAGTTTTCATTAGGTGGAAACCATTAAGTATGTGGTAGCGGTATGCAGGGAGTAGCCTTGGATGATGAAGAAGCGCACTAACTTAGAGGATGCCTATTCACTCTTGCCTAGAAGACACCTACATAATTACAGACGTGGGCAATTTATTCCAGTCCTCCGCGGTACGCATAATACATTTGTGACTTGCCCATAAACGAGATCTTGTCCACCGTCGCCTACGGAGATCAGCAAGACCTAAGATATCACTGATGCATTACCCGTTAGGAAAAACGATAGAAGAAAGGTTCTTAAGCTGGAGCAAACGAATCGTTTGGCAGTTGACTCAAGCAAGGCTGTTTAGGTTCTTTACATGCTTCATAACGCTTTAAATACTTTTCACTCACTAGCTACAATATAAAAATATATATTGAATAGCACATGCTCTAGTAGAGTATTTTACCCAATACCTTATAGAACTTTTGTGGTCGGCATTTGGTTGTGGAGTTGGGGACAGATGACATCCAGCCATCACTCTCTTTTGACAGCCATTATTGTAGGTACAATCGTACAAGGTGCAACATCTACTGCATTTCTGATTTGGTCAGTCATAGATAATCTCCGTTCGATTTACCAATTTTCTATCTTTATTATCACATCCAAAACATTTCGTACAACTAATGAAACAAATTATCGAGGATAAACAATGAGATGTTTCAATTAACGCATTCCCATAGGAATTGTATACGAGAATTACACCGTTCCTTATTTTTCAGTTCTATTTATTTTGTAATTCGCTACTGTTTTATTAATGTGTTATTATTTTTTCAGCCTTTTTACAGCGTTACTTAGTATTATGCGAATAGTTAAGTAGTTTTTATAGCTTAATGTCAAATGATTTTTCGTATTTGAATATTTATAGATTTTCTTTTCGTTAAAAGGTTCTGTCGTATAATTCTGAGGCACTTGATTATGAATGAAATTCTCATAAATATATTAATGGTTCATTTGATACTCATCTAGAAAGATATTAGAGCTAATAGGTAGTGACTGCTAGATTAGCCGATACCAAGATCAATTTCCAAGTTAGATGTATTAATATAATTTCTCGAACAAAGATGTTTATTTTCTAGATCTAATATATATGATGAGTGATGAGGATTATTAAGTAATTAAAATGTAGGTATTTTTATTACTACTAATCTTAATATCTTAACCAGCATTACGATCTAAGTAATTTGTTTTTCGTTGTAAACACTATAATTTTAGGGCCTTTGTATTTTGTACCTATATTTTTGTATAATTATACAAGTAATAAAATGCATAAATTGTAAGTACACCTTTGGATTTAAATATAAATTTAAAAACATAATATGTATATGGATCATGGTCATATCAAGTCTACGGTGGCAGAATCTTGGCGTAACTATTGTTACTCATTTTGTATCAGTAGGTTGTATTATAAATAGTTTCCTCGTTTATTTGTGTCTAGTAGTCACTACTAGATATACCATAAACTTCTACGATTAAGAGGAAAGTGATGACTACTGTTGAACTAGCTCTTATCACTGTAATTTTATGCGGTTTGGGAGGTCCGTTTCTACTTAGATCAAAACCAGTCTCCGGTCCTTTAGAATACTTGATACTCATGTTCCTTATACATATCTACGTTTGCCCCTTTACTTGGCAATGTGTTATGTCTGACGTGTTACTGCATATTTTGTTACCCTATTTTACCTTCCAAATGAAGGTGAAGCGGTGCAGGTAAACTTGTTTTTTAATGTTTATTTTCGCTTTAACTTGTTAGCGACTCGACTCGACTCGACAAGTACCTAAACCTGTGATACACTCTAGTCGCAACACGAAGTTTTGAGTGAAATTAAACTGCAAAAACATTGCCTAAATTTCAGTTCCCGGTTTATCATTTAAGGATATTATGATTATTTTGAAATGCAACTGAATGCATTCTTGCTGTAGGAATGACGCATGTGAAATGCTCAAAGATGAGCGATGCGTATGGCATGTGAAATTTTCAGGTGACGGGTGATAAGCGAGTCCCCCGGGCACTTTGGCAGACTGCCCTTACGGATATAGACTGGGAGAGTATGTATCGCATATTTGTATAAAGCCCCA
>DWJN01001953.1:0-16419 GCA_018248895.1 Carystus phorcus | reverse complement strand
GTGTCTATGTACGTACTATCTACTTAAGCCGTAATAGCTTAGCGGATTAGCAACGTAGTCTTGATGCATGTTGATCATCCATTTGTGGAATTTGGAATAATGTACTTGAGTCTTGTATTTTTTGAAGATAATAATATATCCTAAGTTTAGATAAGAATAATATGATTTATGTATAAGTAAAATTTTCTTCTTTATATTATATAAACACACACGTTATTAATTCGTTCTCATAGCTAGAAAGGCCCGAAATTTTTTTGTGAAACTTAACATAACAAAATGTTACTATGCTCATACATGTAATTCAGTATAATTATATCTTATCACTGAGTAATAAGAACCACAATTAAATATAATTGAAACCAAATGATCCACTGTAGCTTCACTGTATGTAATTTTATCACCGTGAAACATAAAAGACAAGAGAAGCAATACAGTCAATACTTAACAATCGTAGCACTAAAACAGGCCCAATCTATCTGCTTAGTAACTCTGCGAAACAACCATTCAACCGTCACGAACATTGTTTACAACCAGTCTATATACGACTCTGTCGCTTACTAAAACAAAGGGAATCACGCCAGTTTGTCCGTTCATCGGCTATCGGACGCGATAGCGCGCGACGACATCCACGGCGCGTGCGAGGACGATTTACAGCAGCAATTAGTTATGTGCCTGCCGTACGACAAACGATCTCCACTGACAAATGGTGCCGACTGTGGCCGCCTCGACAGCCCGTATGCCGCAGACAATGAACGGCAAATGCCTACAACGTTCAATCACTCGTTCCCGAATTAGGGTTCGGGATGGAACTGGACGATGCTCCTGACGGAATGGGTATAAAAATAGTTGCGATAAGTATTTTACTTTACGCATTTTATGGCCTTATTCAATATGGTTGATGCGCCATGGCCGCTAGTTGTAATGCTATGTGTTGAATACTATAAAAAATATTCTGTATCTTTAAAAATACAAAATAATCATGTTCGAATACATAAATAAAAAATGAAGTGTTTTATTTTTAATTTAGTCAATCTCTTACCTATATTTTTTCTCAATTTGAACTTCAATGAACGAAATTAAACATCCAACCTATTAATTTTTAAACTACGTAATTTCTAGTCACATGATAATCATGTATGCAATGCAACATTAAACGAATTAGTGTAGCGATCGTATGAAGGAGTAATTCTTAGTATTCTTAGTATAGTTATATGGTAATATAACTGTAACATTGTATGACATCGTCTTAAATTCTAGATAACTTATAAGTACCAGTATGTTGTGATATAACAATTTTGAATTATTGCCACTTTTTAGCTCTTCTGTTGAGGTAACAGTTGATGTAAACAGGACCTTAAGTTTCATAGTAATACGGATAATCGTTATTGTATCTCTAATACAAAATGATTCATATTTTTCTGTAGCTACACATTATACATAACGCTACAAGTTTTCTATGTTCAACAATATGATCAAATGTAATCACTAAATGAACAGGGCAATCGCATAATGCGGCTCGATAATCTAGAATTGCACAGCGATAGCACTAAATGGCCTCGCAATCCTCTTGCGCACTGGATTCGTGCCTTTGTCGCTCGTGACAGGATCAAAAGGCTCCACAAAGCTAGAACTCTATAAAGAATAGGTAAACATACCATTGTGTAAAAATATCAATTCAGTAAGCCTCTTCAAATTAAAAGTTGATTTTGTATTGCTATCCAGATTAGATTTTCAAGCTAATAAATAATCTAGTTTCCTATAAGCAGAAGAAAATAATATAGTAAACAATATAGTGCAAAAATATACAAACGAAATATCTATGATTGCTACAATAAAAATTACAAAGTATTACAATAAAAATACAAATGTAAAATTAACATTCTGCAGCTTATTAAGAACTGAATACAATAATGTAATCCGTGTAACATTAGTTTCATATTATGCAACATTGAACATCAATTGGACAAGTCCAATTAGCGTCTGAACATGGAGGCGGTCACACAACACGTCGAGCTAATCCGGGATTACACGGCGAGTGCGCTAAACAGCCTCGCAATCCTCTAGCGCACTGAATTCGTGCCTTTGTAGCCTATGACAGGATCAAAAGGCTTTGCAATGTCCGGATTACAGCATAAGTGCGGAATAGTGAAGCACAATTACCCAACGCTTAATCCCTAGAGAGAAACATAGGGAATGTAATTTTAGGATATGAGTTAGATGTTTTTTATACTATCTACGTAATCTAGTGGCCAAAGTCAGTTAGTCTTATCAAAAAACCAAGTACATACTTTAATATGCTTACTATTAATATTACTTTATCTTTTTGAATAATAAAACCATTTGAAAGTCAGTAACAGTAAACAATAATTCGGTTTAAGGATGAATCAAATTGCCTCTGGAAATAAAAAGAACCTATGTAAGATGAACATACAACTTCAATTCATCCTTAATGATTACAGGCTGAGACTAACATAGAAATATCGATGTTCCGATGACTACTAGTAAAATAAGGTATTACATAAGAAAATCTGTTGTAAAATTACAATTATTGTGATAATAATACATTGTACATTGCTATCGCTATACACTTTTGTGACATGATTTGCATCAACGCTATTATAATGCTTATGAAAAACCATTTTTGCAGGAATCTTTGAAACGCCATTATAAATGCAGTAGGTGCCTCGTCATCGTGCACAAAACCTGCCCACCGACTATCGTCATCACGAAGCCCCTCCGGCAAACTATATCTCGACCGAGAGTAGACTCGAGTGTAGTTTCCCGAACTACACTTAGCGACGAGCAAATAACGTAGGTGAAAGATCAAACTTCGTTTACTTTGACTAGTATTAGCGTTGTACAATAATGTTAAACAACGTAAGCACTTCGAAATTAGTACGTATCGTATCTAAGTTTAAATGCCACTAATATAATTGGATTTATTATTATTATTGAAACATTGTGAAGCGTTGGTCACTTCTCTAGAGTTAACTAAAAAGGAAGAATATTGACGAAGGTGTTGATAATTTTATCTCCTCTTTAAACTTTAAAAATAAGCAATTTAACCATAAAATTTTCAATGAAAATATAAGTTTTGAATTTGCCTAATTCAGTCAACATTTCAGTTGAACTGTAATATGCTAGGATCTACAATTTTAATTCATAAAACGTTCAAAGAGCAATAAAGTGATCAAGTATCATGCGTTGACATCTCGAATGATATACGGTGGACTAACTGGCATACAATTCATGTTAGTCGCTTTTTAAGTAGTCATTATATGCAAATTGTGGAATCGTGATGATGTCTGTCCTGATAGACAAAACGTGTTCCACTGCATCGAAATGACATACGGAGTTAACTGTTAGTGAACATAAGGTATGACAAATTTAAAGAGGTTTTGATTTATATGAAAAATGAAGTGTGTTGTAGGTATATAAATGTAGCTATACTGAAGTTTCTTTAATATCTTAAAAATTGACAATGTTTATCACAAAAAAAATCAAAATTAATATGAAATTGAAAATCATTTATTCATATAGGTATTATTTCAATACACTTATGTTTCGGAAAGGTGCTTTTAAATCAAGGAGAAGAAACGGCAAAAGACTTTCAATTCAATTATGTCTACAGGTATCAAGTAAAATATTTTAAAATACTTTGTTATTTTTCTTTGTCGTTACGTTTTCTGTGTCGTTAATTTGTTCTTCTTCTTCTTTGTCGTCTTTTAGACTTTTGGCAGAGTGATCATGGACGTGGGTTGAGGCTATACCAGGAATGAAATCACTTACTGGCAATCTCATTCAGGCTTTTTCATGTAAATCAAACTTTACAGTTTATCAACCAGTAATTTCAAAAACAGCTTATTATGTTTCACTTCGTAATATCGATTACTGATATACTAATGAAAAACGATCTAGTAATGAAATATGATTTGTATCATTGACTTCAACATTCATCTTATTTAAGTCAGATTATTCACAAGGTTACAAAAATAGCAGTTTAATTAACATTTCTGTTTAAAGAAAATATCAGGTATATCTCATGTTTCGTTTCTGAGAAGGAGTATCTTTGTTCTTCAATACGCAGAACTGTGTGTATCTAAGAACTGGAAGCGCTATGGAGGGTAATTGTTTTGAAAGTAACTGTCAGTTACGCGTGGGAGTCTATGGCTTAGCCAACTTGTACAATTCAGCAAACATTTGCACAAAACTACGAACGTACTAGATCTTACATTGTACTAAGAAAATGAGTACATAATTTTACAAGTTTTGTGAAATTTCACTGCACTTATTTGTACCATAGGTAATTTCAACTAAAGTCGGGATGAAGAAAAAAATTATAGATGCTTGCATTCAATTCTATTAAGGTGATGGCATTGAAAGGATAAACTATAGTTTTGAAAGTTACAAAATTTTAATATCTAATATTTCATCCTATATGAAATTGGTAAATAAAAAAATCAGGGTCTGATTATTACGAGTATAATTTCAAAGGGAATTCGACTTAATTTATATCTATTGTTATTGAATAATATCATGGGAACAAAAAGTACCTAACATCATTATAATCCAACAAAATTAACAACACGTAAAATCTTTAATCGGACTATATAAGCTTTATTTGATTTATTTGAATTACTTGTTTATTCATCTTATTTCTTGAACTATTTTAGGGATAGCTAATGTGCTGTTTTGGTTGAGTAGTTTCCTACCATTTCTAGAAGATTTATTCCCAAATCATTGACTAGAAGTGCCCTAGGAAAGAGAAATAATTACTTAGCAATTACACCTACACCAAACGTGGCGTGCTAAGTAGCATTGACCCAAAACAAGGTTAGGTAAATCTTGAACCTGACAAACGGTGCATTTCCAACTAGACCAATGAGTAAATTGTAAAGGACTTTGCAAGAATGTAATTTATCTGAAACTTATTCGAACGATACTTTGTAATTGCTATTTATGGATTGTATAAAGATCTAGTATATATATATATAAAAACCAATGTTTGTTTGGGTTGATAGACTCGGAAATAGTAGGAAATGAAGCCCTAATGTCTTTAGCAATTTTATCCAGATTCTCTGAAAAAGGTTTTGGTACCAAAATTATATCGATCAATCATATGGCTGATGAACGACAGTTGATTCGTAAATTGTTAGAAGTCGTTTTCAATAATCATAGACACAACAATTCCTTGTATTAATAGAACGTTACAACCTAAGACAATTTTAAATTAATAAGTCATCCATCTACACAATTTTGGACAAAACGTTTGTTTTGACAAACACTTATCAGATCAATGAATGTGCGGGTAGCGATTAAGATCAGCTTTGCAATCGAATTCTCTTTGAGGGCGAACTTATTTTAAAACCGAAATGGAATGGGGGGATTGTCCGGAAATATAAATTGAATTCTTATCTTGATTCTGATTGGAGTAATCCGAAATTCCCACTCAAATGATCCCCTGCGAATATTTTGTCGCGCGATTTTCTTCTGAATATAATAACCTGATACGAAAGTTCTGGCCTCTGTTTCTGTCAGCGTATAATTAGATTTACACCCAATAGAAATATGATTTTATCAGTAACTTGACATTTCAATATAAATTATTGTATTATTGGAGTAGACCAACAGACGAACTCCTAGTGAATGTCTGTATTATATACTCGGACATTTTAACGACGGAATACCCCTCCTATGTTTGTACTGTAACATCCTATTTTATTTTAAGGCATTAAAGGATACTCAGTGAAATAAAACTGGCAACCATGTACTATATCATCTTCGGCTTCAACATTTTTCATCAAAATTACTCACCTGATATGTATACTTAACTTACTTTCCTTATATTTTAATTTTCAATATCTATAGTTTATTCATACTCATACATAAAAAATAATGTTTACTGATTTACGTTTTCCTTTCTAAATTATGATTTACGAGTCAAAGTCTATTTGAATTAATTTAAATGTTCGGTAAATATCTTCATGATAAAGATCAATAATATAACATATTTGCGCCGCCGAACCCATCGTAACTACTTTACGGCATGTTAAATTCTTTAACCTCAACCGAATGTAACCTGAAATTTTAATAGCGAGTTCTTGATTACTTCTATTTAAAAGGAAACGGAAATATTCGATCCCAGTCACAGTAATTGGTCGACGTCGATGTTCACAACACAATGTCGTACGCGTATATACATACATACGACGTAGCGAGAGAGTGAAAGAGTCAATATTAGCGCACATAAAAAGCAATTTACATGCCAGGCGCGGCACGAGGCTTTCATCCTTGCCATTCAAACTTTTTATGCAGATTACGTAATGTTCTTTATGACATAAGATGGCGAACTTCACTTAGGAGTAAATATTTATGCGCCCCGCCATATTTGTGAGGATATTTTATTTTCGCTGTGGAAAAATTAATCCGAATCTGTATCGCAAAAAAAAATCTTTTTATTCGAAACTCTTTACGTATTGTATCTGTGCATTTAAAAGTAATAAATGATTTTTTTATGATCGGTTCGATACCCAAACTATTTTATAATTAATTCCATGTAGATGACAAAACTTAATTGTTATAGAACAAATATGTAATTAAACAAGACATATTCTTTTGATATGAAGTTGAGACTAATATAGTCAGCTTTCTTGTTATGTTTGCAGCTCATGGACAAACTCGATCTAAATCTAAACCGCAGTGTGAAATCAACCGTATTGTTTTTCTTGTATTAGTAACAATGTTACAATGTTAATGTTCTACCTTCCTTCGTGACCAACATTTTCTCGGTGAGCATTCAGATGGATCACCTAACAGTTTCTCCGCTATTTACATGAAAAGACCTAAAATAGAATCATACTTTAGACGTATTAGTACTTCAGTACTTTTTCGTAATACTGTACTGCGAGTAGTTACAAAGATTCTTCTAGCTTTTAATAATAAAAGAGAAACTGTACTAAAGATGTGTCACAAATGTCATTACGTTTCACGTTACAAACGTTCAAAGTTTCTGATTTATTGTGCCGATTCAAAATACGTATAAGAGTATAAAGTTTTTGTCTGTCTCGCGATTCAATAAAAACTTCTTAAGTCTACAAACTTAGTCACTGTAACAATAAGTGACACTTGAAAATGACTAAGAACCACTTGGAGGACGCCCAACTTTACTTGTTACAAGATTTACAGTAATAGTAGACTTTAAATACATTAGTCCAATTATGAGAAACGAGCATTTATTTGGCTATAAAAGTGGACGTTTTCCACAAAACAAAGAATAGACCCAAGGGCTGTATGATCCCAGCCGAATAAATAACTACTTTTTTATATTTATCGACCTACTTGGCTAGTAACCAGTCGATAATACCTTTTGGTGTTCTAGCAGCTGGTATATGGTAAAAATGTGGGCGCAGTCAATAGTTGGATTTTATTACGTGATTAATCGACGACACAGCAGACGACTCATGTTTAAGTAGTCACCCACACTATGGACGTCACCAACACAGAAAAAATTATCGATGATTGTCGGCCAAATATTAAAGGAGAAGAAGAAAGGTCGTAGGCTCTCAAGCTCCCAGCCGGAACATGATAAGACGTTTGAGGGCTGACTCAAGCAAGAGGACGGTAGTTACCAAGCGAACTTCACGCAAAGATAATAATATTGATGACTCAATAACAATAGATTCTTAAGTGCTTCTAAGTTAGAAACCCCTGCTTAAATTAGACATGACACTTCGGCTTGGGTTAGTCAGTTGCCTCCAATTTGTAATTAATCAGCGTATTGCAATATCCTCTGGATCTCTTAACACGTGCTTACATTCTGCTGATGAAATAAGTATTACGAAACTTTTAAATCCGACGTAAGACGAGGCTCGTTCCTTTCTATATACATAACCCTCTTCAAAACTCGTCATTTGGCAAATATCTGTTATTGGAGGTCGTCCAACTTGGCTAGTCGTATGACCCGTATTAAATGACTAAAGGATTTACCTATTTCTAGTATCGAATTTGCCTGAAGCTTTTTGTAATTTGAAATGAATTGCACAGTCACCATACAATGCAAGTGCATAAACATTGCATATTAAATATAGTCGTTTATAATAGGTAAAGTATTATTAATTCTGTCAATTACGAAATACGAATCTAGAACGTGCAAATAACTTCAGCTTTCATCGAAATAAAGTATATTAATATGAAATACCACTTTAATAAATGAATAATGAATAATAGTTCAAATAGTACCTCTACATATCTAATTATACTTTTCTAATGTAGGTTATCTATAAGGTATATAGATTATTTTTTTTCTGCAGTGTGCAGGCCATCGAGCCGACGAGTCTCCTGATAATAAGTGATCATCGTCTGTGGACATTAGCAACATCAGAGATGTCACGAACGCGTTGTCACGGCAAGATCAAGAGGAGAAATATAGAACGGGCATTCCAGGCGGGAGGAAAGTAGTAATTTTTTCATCGTTTGTTCAATTTGTGTTACTTTATTAATCAATAAATTAATAATTGAAGAAAGGGGTGGATGAAGGTGATATGTAGCATTTTTGGATTTTCCCTGTTTTATGCATGAATGATGATGTTTTTTTTATTTTCTATAATATCGCTCCTATTTTTAAAATACTGAACAGTAAGCACCGCCAGACACCTTTATTGGGTCGAAACACTTAAGGTCTTTTGTAATATCCTAAAGTGTTTATACGAAACTTTGAAATCGATTTTTCGATTAGAATTTTGTGACTTATCACCTTCATCCACTCATGTCTTCATTTGTGTATCGCCCTAATAGATTTGTCTAAAACAAACTTATACTTATGGACTTACGTATAAGTTCATATTGATATGTGCGACATCTGCTGCTTCTAAAATCTTGCCAAATGCAACGGAGGCCTCACTTGGACATCGCCCAACTGGCTTGTTACATGCCTCGTACTAATATATTATTAACCAAATGCAAGAGTTACTTATGCGAAGTGAAGGCATATGCCAATATTGCTTAATGTATCAATATAACCGACTTGTTATATCAATGTTCAAGATGGAAATGTATTAACTCAAATTTTAATTTTTTTTTTCACATAACTAGATAATCCTACATTGAGATTCATTTATAAGTTTAATTTATCATCCATTCAATCATCTTTAAGGCTCGATGACACAACAGTTAACACTATAAATACTAAAAGTTTTATACTTCGATCATTATAAGTAATATCCATAATCATTTAGTCTATAATTTTGTTATAATATTGATATTTTATAATTCTTCGTATGTATTTTTCAATGGTTTTTATACCTACAGTAGAAGAAACATAATCTACGAGCTTGAAGAGTATCATTAGTTGATAGATTTACAAGTTCGTTTTCAATGTACGCATTAGAATATCGCATATGTGTATTAATACCAGCCCTAACACTAGATTTTGAGAAAAATTCTCATAAGTATAAGTTATGTATTATTTATTTATTATTGTGTTCGCATCTTGAATATCTAGAAATACGTATCCAGATTTTGGTCTGCATTCTTTCGAAAAAGGACAAATAAATATTGAATAGTTAGCACTAACAACTCGGTGAAGTCCAGGTATAGTGTGCAACATCTGCTACTACCAAAATCCTGCCAAATGGACTCCTAACTTGGAAACCTCCCAACTCGGGTTGTCACATGACTGTTATAATAAACAGCTATAGGACTTCGGTGTCAGCAACTTATTTAGGATATCGGGGTTTCAATCACAATATGAAATAGCATTTCGTATTTGGGAAAGAAAATTGAATTCTCTTTCAGAGTCAACCATGCGATAAAGTAAAAGTAAAAGCGTTATTTTTACAAAAATCTAGAAATATACAAATGTTATTTTAAAAATGTAATTTAAAACACTTTAAACCCAAGTCTACGATGAATAACAAGCAATAATAAAAAAAATAATAATAATAATAATATAACTAAAGGACAAAGGGACCAAATACCCCTGAATTCCATGAATTAATCAATTCAATTGCAACAAATATTTTCTGCAATCAAAATGTATGAAGATAAACGTGCATAAGCTGAAAAGGATGAAAACAATGCAAATGTAACAATAAAATCTAACAACTATAATTAAGCTTCTCACGTAATAATATGAAGTTATGTTGATACGCGATAATTAACTTCATAATTTTATGTAGTTACATTACTCCCGACAAAGTAGTCGTCAAATCATACCAGTGTCCCAATAGTGTGAGAGCGGCCATAAAGTTTACGAGAAACAGCGTGGGACGTTCGGCTAGGTTCTCCATTATCTCGGAAAATTGTTTCAAATTGTGTTCGAAGAGTCGATAAACGTTTATGTGACATCATTATTCCCAAAGAACGTTCTTATTTTAGGTAGATTGTCAGTGCGAGTAATTTTAAAATCTTGTTCTTCGTAATAAATAGTTTATCTTGTTCCGTTGGAGCTAAGTGGTTTTATCACGCTGTTTTGCTCGTGTTAGTCGAGTCTTCTACTTGAAGACATAAAAATCTCTGTGGTTTTTTGACGCTATTGTAAAGTATAATATTTATTTAACTTCTGTTAAACTTGTGTTTAAACGGCGCCCAAAAATTAACCTATTATACTACTTACCAATAAAATTCGAAACGTTTACCAAAATGAATAAATGGTCACCAAAATAGAAGCCACCGGAAACCCGCTACGGCTGGCTTCCTCTTTTGCGGTAATAAAGTCATACCAACCTAACCTAACTGTTAATTTGGTGCACAATCAACATAATTTGGTAACCATTTATCTATTTTAGGAATCAAAAGGAATAGTTGTCCAAAGCGTGCAATTATTGTAACGTTTGTTAATTTTTATTTTGCATCATAATATGATATACTTCAGAACCTTTTTTATAAAGTCAAGTTATATTTTTTGGAGTTATTTAATTTATTTGGTACTTAGTCTTAGGGTCTTATAAATATTTCTGATGACCGTCTAAATTATACTCCAAAAATAGATTTAATACTAAGTAGTACAATAGAACGAATATAAAAATAAATTGAGATGGGCAAAAACCGGGCATATACCTACATCATACTTGTTGTTAATTGTTCTTTAATATTTTGTTTATAAAACGTGAGCTCATATTTTAAAAATTGGTCAATATAAAAGACGGAATTAACAGACGTTTCACTAAGATGAGAAACTTAATACTGTATCGTACATTTGTGGTTTCCTACCTAAAGTACACAATATAAAATAGCTGCTAGTCAATAGTTCGACTTATTTCAATCTTCTCAGAGCGTAAGTGTCTCCTGTAGTAGCAGATTGACTATAAACCCTCCAATAAACTTTGTTTAAATACGGTAAGTTACCGGGCCTTATAGGGTCATAAAGCAAAGCTAAGCTAAGCTTTTAAAAGTGCTTCTATTAATAGAGATTTACAATTTTACGTTTTGTATCGCCCTTGTTTTATTGTTACAGAACGTATGAATACGCTTAAAACATTCGACTTATGTGTATTCCATTGCTTTGTATGGTTTATGGGGAAAACGTATAAATGAATTATGAAGAGAGTAGACGAGCTCTCGCAACATGAGTTATCAATAAGATCGGCAGTTAGAAATTACAATTAGCTATCCAACTTTGTAAGTTGAACTTCTAAAACAAGTAATTTCATATTTTATTTCAGTGGTAACATCCAGTAAGAAACGTGCGTTCATTCAAGTAGGTTATTTGCCATTGAACTTGACCTTACTACAGCGCCAGTATTGGGTGCAAATAGAAAGATTACCATTATTCACTGGGTAACGCATTACGTAATGCCTTTCAATAGAAGCAATTTGACGCCATTACTTTGCTACTTTCAACTATAGGATACTCATATGAGTATTCTAATAGTATATACTATTGGAATATCTCAATATAATATTTCTAATGTAGGTATACATCGCTGTTTATACAGCGGAAATATCTTTAAAAATTTATAACGGGGGGCCTAAATGTTTTTTCGTTTTGTCTGTTTGTATGTTTGTAAGATTGTGCACGTAAATCTCAAAAACGGCTTATCCGATTTGAATGCAGTTTTCATGGTTATACTGTGACGAGCTTTACTTAACATTTAGTGTTTGTTTTATTTAAATCGGTCTGATTAAAGAAGTTATGTCAACCATTAATAGACTGTTAGGCGAAACGAAGTTGTCCGGATAGTAATCAAATATAAACTAAGTTTCTCAACTCTCAAAACTGGCGAGATATTATATTTTATGATCTATTGTTCTGTAAAAAAGGTATATCTTAATATATATAAATAACCTGTCACGCTGTTTTTCCGCAATGGATTCCTAAACTACTAAAACGATTTTAATCAAATTTTACACATCGTGTGCAGTTCGATTCAACTTGAAAGATAGGATAGCTTATATCTCAATATTATATTATTGTAAATTATTTGTTTATTAAGTATGTAAACCTTAGTTACAGCAACGCGTGGCTGGGTCTGCTAGTATATATATATATATAAATAAATAAATGATAAATAATTAAAGAATATAAATAGAATGCACCCATATTTTTGTCGGCAAATAACATGTTACAGAACTAACTATGTAGAAAATTCAAGATATGCGTGTCCCATACGCACGACAACACAATAGGCCATTCTCTATTCTACAGTGGACAATTGACATATTGTAATCTCTGACCCGCCACTGTATAAATATGTAGGACAATACAGTAAATCGAATTACACTGTTCTGAGAGGAAGTGTTCACTTGCTGGATTCTTCATACCTATACGTTCAAGAATTAATCTTAAACAGATATCTATACTAATAATATAAAGCCGAAGAGTTTGATTAAACGCGCTAATCTCAAGAACTACTGGTTTGAATTGAAAAAATCTTTTTGTGTTGGATAATACAGTTACCGAGGAAAGCTATAGGCTATACATATAACATAACGCTACGACCAATAGGAGTGAGCATTGATGATAAATCTTACAAAATCGGGACAAATGTTTCAAGGTGATACGAAGTTCATCAGGTCTACTAGCATTATATGTATATAATCGATGACCCGCGTGTCGTAACCGTCACCATGCCTGATCGCCGTTCGAAGGCCCTTGGATTCGATTCATAGCCAGGCGGAATTTTGAATAATGAATTTGAATTTCTGCGTGTGATTGTCTTTCTGTGTTGTCCATAGCACCCACGACATGGTGTATCCTAGTGTGGAGCTATGAGAGTGTGACGTTATTTTTTTTCTATCAAGTGCAATGTAATATAACCGTTGTAAAAAAATTTGTTAATACAATCCATTAAAACGTGTACTTAGGCTTGAAATTTGGAAGAGAGGCCGTCATTTTATCTTTATATGATAATCAGTTCTTTCTCCGTCAATAATTTTAGATTATATTATCACATAAATAGCCGACAAACTAGTAGACGAGCCAGGTGATAGTAAGTGGTCAACACCAACTATGGACACATGGATGCGTGGTCGGCCAAGAAAAAAGAGAAGAAATAAGGATCATATTACGTCTTAACCCCCAGCTGAAACAACGAGTCGTCAATATCACAGCTTAAGTATTTATCACGTTAAATATTGAAGATTGAATTCTAAATCTTATATTAATAAAATATTAAATAGTTCGTATCGTATCGTAATATTATGAAATAACGGACTTTTATTACATGCGCTATATATTTTTTATTTATTTATCTTTTAACAAATGTTACATACACGTTATTTATAACATCAGAAAAACCACTGAGGTTTGTAGTATGATGCCATTATTGCGTTTACGTCTAAGTCATACATAATGGGCGTAATAGACAATAACATAATCTATCAATAGTTAATATTAACTTATTTTATAATCAAAACTTTAAGTATTTAGAACATGTTTTTCATTACCCAATTTATTACACCTCTAGCAAATGATGTTTATTGCAAAGCAGCGACATAGAATAATGTCCGCGCGTAAAATTGCTTGTCATTTCATTATTCCATTAAATAATGAAGCCAATGCGTTGTTCTCACTCATATGACCTAATTAGTAACGATTAGTTACACGCTGCGCTTTTAATGGAATGGAATGGAATTATGTAATTTACTACGGAAAGGATAACAATGTTGGATGATACGTTAAGTGACGGTAATTATGGAATTCGCTAATGGTACTAATTTATTATGGAATATTTTCATGTCGTATTTCAAATGTATCAGGTGTAGAATTTGTTTATTTTATCGTCGTTTGGTTTCATTTCTGGGGTCTCTCCAAATCAAACGCATAACTCCCGGATACATGTGACCTGTGTGACCAACACATAAAATAAAAACTTGAATAAATATCAAAGTACTAATCAACATAATATAAAAATCAATGTTTGTATGTTTGTTTATTTGTCATTTATAGACTCTAAAATGGTAGAATAAAACCCTTTGATGTCTTTAGGAGCTTTGATTAGAATTCTCTGAAAAAGGTTTTGCTATCCATACTAATATTATAAATGCGAAATAATGAATATATTGATCGGACACATTCTTGATAAGTTACAATCGAAAATGTTGATTTCTTTCTGATCGAACTGACTAGATCTACCCGTTTATATATCTAACAACACTTCAATAAACAGAATTAAAACAATTAATGTGTCATGTCATATGCTGACTTTTCTTTAAACTTGAAATTTTAATTTGCGTAGCAACGCGCAACTGGTACAGCTAGTTACTTAATAATAATATTGACAAATACATATAATTCTTATACAAAAGCCTGTTATCAAACTGAGGAGCTAATTTCTGTCACCTTTTGTTCCGCCTTGGGTATCGGGCAACAAATTAATGTTGAGTTAATAAAAAAGCTTTTTCAGTTTCGAACTTAGAAGCATCTAATTTAAAAAACGGAAACGGAACATAAGTCCACGTTGCTCTTTAGAAAGGCTTAATTACTCGATTTGTAACGTGTCTCCAGTTAAAACGTTTTAGAAGAAAAAAATTAGCTGTCAGGATTTTTAGAAAAGTCGGTGTTTAAATAAAGGCATCTATTTCTGATCGGGTAATGTTGGTATAATATTATATCTTTATAGTTTATATATATCTTCTGTCGCAAGTATGTCACTGAACTCCTAAACGGTAGGAAGGATGTTGATAATTTGTTGGTCCGTTAAAAAATAATATTATGATATTATAATCCTTACATGAAGCCATACCACGAAGTATGCTGACTTGTCGCTTCTTATGCCACCCTGGTCTGACGACATGGGGTTGGACTTTCCATCCTATCTCGTCCCAATACGGCTAAAAGTAAAATTTTCAATACAAAAACATGGGTTTACAAATACTATACAACTTTTTATGTATATTTCTGAAAAAACTTATAACATTTAAATACTAATAAGTATATTGATAAGTCTATAACTATTAGTCTGTTGTCGAAGTACGTATTTATTATTACATTAGCTTTCGTAGAGATAGAATTTCACGAAGGTATATTTGTATATATGTACAGAAGTTACCGATAAAACGAGACAAATCAACAACAATTTCTCTGAACAAGACCTAATTAAATTGATAATGAATAAATTTTGATCGCGTTTTCATCTACAATTGTCGCCCCACGACAGGGCATTTTTTTATTTATTTATTACAAGTTAATGCTTGACATCAACCCCACGTGATGGTAAGTGGTCTGTCTAAGGTGGTGGACGCATTAACTTAGTAAAAGCCTGTTCAATCTCTTAAAGACTTCCACGACTAGTAACCGGAAACATCGAAGCGGGCAAGATGTTCCAATCCTTCGCGGTGCGCATAAAGAACGACGAGGCAAACCGTGTCGTCGTCGGGATATTCACGACGTAAGGATGGATTCATGCCGTGCGTCGGGATATTCGGTGAAGGAACGGAGCTGGAGGACCTAAATCGAACAGCGAAATAATTACAACGATAGCGGTTATGTTCGTAGCGTGGGTGATTATATGACAGTGGTGCAGTGATGGTCTCGACGACATAAGGTAATGATGATAACAATGGTAAGGATGAATTTTATCAAAATAATAATAAATCCATTTATCTATTTAACCTTTTTTGACCACAATACAATATCACGGTATAAATAGCGAACTTAATGCTCAATCCATTCTCTACCATCTAACCGTTGGAGTATAAAGATATGCAATTTTTTTGAGATAGGTTTTGTCTATCAAGACATTAGTTATTTGGTAATTTCATACTAAACTTATTACTAGATCAGTTACTAATTTTAATAGCAATACTGATACTGAAATAATGATACTAATAATGATACTGAAATTGTTATTTGTAGTAGTTTTAGACTTTCGTTGAGTGAGCTTTAAGTTCCTGAGACGGAATAAATAATTTGACTTTGACTTGACTGGCTTTGACGCAACAAAAAGTGTATTTAAGTAGGATACTTCCTCCTACTTAAAT